>CM031598.1:121609179-121639179 GCA_018398815.1 Conus ventricosus | reverse complement strand
GTCTTGTGTAGTCATGTTTACTCAACCATTCCTCTCTCCCCTCTCTTTCTCGTTCTCTCTCTCTCTCTCTCTCTCTTTTCTCTCTCTCTCTCTCTTCTCTCTCCCCAGACACACACGCACACACACACACACACACACACACCACAACACACCACACACCACACACACACATACAACACACAAAACACACACACTCGACTTTGGGTTTTCAGCAGTTTTTCGTCAAGCGCTGGTCTTGTTTTTGTTTTGTTTTTTTCCATTAGTCAGGCTGTTAAAAGTTCATACCTAAACCCACATTTGTAATGTTTTAAAAATCATAATGAGGGTATTGACGGGAAGTTTTTTTCTGCCTTTTATGTACAAAATTTGTGAGTGCGCGCGCATGTGTGCATGCGTGTGCGCATGTGTGTGTGTGTGTTGTGTGTGTGTGTGGGGCATGTGCCGCGCGCCCGTGCGCACGCGTACGTGCGTGCGTTCGTGTATGTGTAAGAATTCGTGTATGTGTAAGAATAACCTTCGCAGAAAAGCGCTAAACAGTGTGTTGTGGACAAAGACAATCCCGCTGTTCTCGTGTACACTCGCCTCCCTGTGGGGAGCCGTTGTGTAAACATTGGTCAGCTTTTGGCGCGATACAGACACCAAAGCAGTGTGTAGTTCGCTATTCTCCACGCTTTCAGTACAAGCGCCTTGGGCCCTTATCTCCAGACACTCTAGGTTTCAGATACCAGACCGCTAGCCTAACAGTAACAGAGCCGGCTTGTTGGCTGCGCGCGAACAATTTGTTACTTCTGTTTTCCGTCCCACGATTTGAAGAATTTGACTCAAGCGACTTAATGCAGCAGTCAGAACTGCCGTGAAGGTGAAACCGTTTTCATCCGCCCACCGATGGATTTTATCTACGCAAAGCTGAGCCTGCGCTGACACTCGGGTACAGGCTTCCAGTTGCGTAGACAGCAAAATCATCCACAAACAATGAGCAGTCTGAACCCTGCTGAACTGAATTCACAATGTTGTTGATCTTAATACTAAAGAGGGCAGGCGATAGTATGCTCCCCTGTGGAACACCCAACTCCTGCTCGTGGACATCAAGAGAGTGGTGCCAACCCGACCTGAAACTGTCGTTCTGCCAAAAAATTTTGAATAAAAAGCGGAAGATGACCTCGAAAACCCAGATCGTGGAGATCATGAAGTATCCCCGACTTCCAGGTGGTATCGTAGGCCTTCTCCAAGTCGAAGAAAATTGCCACTGCATGCTGTCTGTTTAAAAAAGCGTTCCTAAGTGTAGATTCCAGACGAATCAAATGGTCAACTGTACTACGATGTTTGCGGAAACCACACTGTTCTTTCGCCAAAAGGCCATCGGTTTCGAGTTTCCACATGAGCCTAGCATTGACCATTTTCTCCATCAGTTTACAGACACAGCTGGTCAAAGCTATTGGACGGTAGTTTTTAAGGGTTAGAAAGATCTTTTCCAGGTTTGGGGATGGAATAATGAGGGCTTTGCGCCAAGAGGGTGGAAAAAAACCCGTAGTCCATACATGGTTGTAGACCTGTAGCAGTATGTTCAGACCTTCTAGCGGAAGATGTTTCAACAGCTGATAATGGATTTCATCTATACCTGGAGGAATCGCTGCAAGAAAGTAAGGCAGACTTCAGCTCGTTTAAACGTGAAAGGAAGATTATAGTCTTCCATGTTGTCGGACAAAAAGTTGCAGGGTGATTTTTCTTTAAGGGCTTTGGTGTTGACAAAAGTGGCTGATTTGTTAGAAGAGGAGGAATTCTTTTCAATGGTAGAAGCAAGCAGATTAGCAACTGCTTTCTTCTCTGTTATTAAAGAGTCCTAAAACATAGAGTGGTACACAGTGGACAGGAGTTCTTCCCCTTTGATTTTCTTAATAATTTCCACACTTTTTTCTTGGAAGTTTTTGATGTCAGCCTGGAGCAGAAGCTTCTCCAGGACCGACGTTTACTGATTTTAAAAGTTGTGACTTGATTTAGCACGGAGTTTCTGATGGGCTCGAGCGTTGGGACCCCGAAGGTCGATGCACAGCTTTATTTTTCTGTCTCAACCATTACGAGACAGTTATCGGCCGAACCAAACAAGCCTACAAATTTCTGACACGCAACAGTTTTGTAGTTTTGTAATCCAAGCGAGAGGCATGTATCAAACTTGAGTACTAGATAACTAGGGAAAATTAAGTTCCCAGAAAGTTGATGACGTCATTCTTTTTTTCACAATTGTGTGTGTGGTTTTTTGTCATTGATAGAATATCCGCCTGACCTCTTGTTTACAGGCTTTCATGCGTATCTACATTATCACAGGAAAATAAACCTAGTCCCTGTGGGGGTTTGGTATTAAAAGAATTGTCGGGAATTCGCCTATTCAGTCATCTCAAGAGCAACAGATAATTACATTTTTCATGGGGTAAGTGCAATGAGAACAACCACTGATTAACAAACTAAGCAAGAGCCCCATTTGAAATGGCCCGGCTCATCAATCCTGAACACATTGCTGCCAACCAGCTGTACACAGATGACATTCATTTGGACGAGTACAGCACGTTATCTGGCTGGTGGGGAGCAGCCTGCAGAAAACAACCCCCTTTCTGACCGGCATTCACGGCTTGGCCCCTGGCAGGCAGTGGGCTAGCTGTAAACACCCCTGCCTCTCAGAACTAAGTGGCTTGCTCTGAACAGCCGTGGATGTACAGCTCCGACGCTGAGGCCCGATTATCGAATTTGGAAATTTTGTTGGCAATTCCGAATCAAACCAGGGGTGTTTTTTATTGCACTTGAAGTTTACCGTAAGAACACTAGGAAAAACAGTCTTGAGCACACTTGATTACAGTGTTTATAGTCAGAGATTCTGCTGGGTCTGGACTCTTGAAAAAAAATCATGTCCTGGAATTCTTTTGAAATAGTGACAGCAACTAGATCCCATTTTGCTTTTTTATAATTTGAGATGTAGAGAGACAGAGACGTGATCAGTTAAAACAGTGTAGAAGACAGGGAAATGGTCAAATCCCCGTGCAGATCGTCATGGACAACCACTCATAGTCCAGGACCAGCGAGGGGTCACAAACCGACAATCTAAACACGAAAGTGAACCAGTGGAAGAGTGGAGGTACGTTGCAATACCCGTCGTTCGACAACACAAAACCAAGTCTGAAAGGAAGTCCTCCTCAATCAGCAGACCCTCTGGTGACGTACCGGCACTACCCCACAGAAGGATTGTACCGTTAAAGTCCCTCAACAGCAAAAAAGGTCGAGGAAGTTCCTATCAGACTGTACAAGGTCCTGACGACAAACCGGGACAGAAGGAGGTAGATAAAGAGAACAGATGGTCCCACAGTCTTGTGGGAGAGGTGACTCACGCAGCTACAGCCTGAAGCGAGGTAGACAGACGACAGGACTATAGATGCAAAGGTTTTTTGTGTAGGAGAAGGGCAACACCGCCCGACAGTCCCAACATATGATGTTGTGCCGGTATTAGAAATAATAGTTAAGCCAAAAGAGTAAAGTCTTCTGGCTATTGAATTGAATATTCCTGAAGAGCCACTACGGAAGGGTCTTATATAGACTGCCACAGAAGCTGCAGCTCCTCACAGTTGAATTTAAATACCACTGAAATTCCAATGAAATATTGTACTATCACATGGTGCAGAGAGGCGAAAAGGAGAGAGATCAGGTCCACACCTCAACGACATCTGCCCCGCAATGGAGTGAATTATTTTGAAGTTTCACTGGACTGTGTTGGACGTTTGACCTGCTGGCATACTGCCCCGCAGGTGACAAAGGCCTGGAGTTTGGAGAAGGTGGGAGGTCTGGATTTGGGAGATGGTGAGGGTTTTTTCCTTACACCACCATCACCCACTGGGTTGAACTCCCTTGCCTGCCGCGCAACGGGCACTGACAGAGATTTCGAGGGGAACTGCTGGTTTTTTAATCTTGCCCATCAGCAGATGTTTGTTAGACTGCTGGCAGTCTTTGAGGGGGTGGGCGATTTTTTGCCACCACCAGTGGCATCATATTGGGTTGAGAGGTGGTGGCCTGCTTCCCCACCAGAGTTGACAGTTCGGACTTTGCATTGTCCTTCGAAACGTAAAGTCAACAGTCTGAACAGCGACTGATCGAGAGGAAACTGTGGGAACTTTCCGTAAGGCCAAGCTAAGAATAGGCCTGTCCCGGCGCTGACTGCCGACACCCTGCTTTGCGTACTAATCAAAAAAGGAAATTTTCAATTCAAGGTTCTTTAGTCTATTGAAGTTGCGGTTCCAGAATCCAAAGAGGACATATTTCTTGAAGAGGAAGGGATGGTCGCCAACCGGCAGTTAGCACAATGTGCCGGATCTTGACACGGCCCAACATGAATGCCTTGCAGCAAACACCGCATACCTCCTTGCCTGAACAGCGGTCCCTGACAAGGATATCCAAACTTCGGTCAACCTGAAGCACCTCAATGGGGACGGCACATATAGCTGAACATGAACATTTAGGTTAACCAACCTGAATGACCGTGAATGCAGCCACAGGGTTGCAGAAGGGACAGAAAGAGGTGTTGGGTGGCGCACAACTCCTCTGAACCCTTCTTTTCCGTCACCCTGCGCACCTCCGTCACACACCCTGGACGCCAGCTCCTTTTTATTTCCGCCTCTGAAACACCCGCCAGATCTCTGCATCGAATCACACCTTTGGATGAATTTTAATTGCTTATGGGGAGACCACCCTGAAATCTTTTCCCTATCCACAAGCTTTTTTGCCTTCTGCAGCTGTTCGTATGCTTCATGGTGATCGACATTGAAGAAGAAACGAACCATTCCTCAACCGTTTTTATGGACCTAGTTCTCACACTGCTGTACCATGACAGCTCTTTTGGACAGCAAAATGGCTCAGAGCAGAAAGGGGTCTTTCCCTGCACTGTCCCTTCACGCACGGATCCAGGAAGTCCCAGAAACCTGTCTTTCTGTCTTAACCTCAACCTGTCAGTATCACTGTCTGTTCAAATTCCCCCAGAAATAGGGGATATCAGACTGACTGCCTTCCTCTAGCCTTTTGGGGGGTAGTTTTTATAAGAAAGTAATATTTAGTTTATTGTGATTCATCCACCCTTACCCACCCACCTTGGATCCAAACTAGGGGCCATGGCCAAGAACCAATGTCTTGACTTGACCCCTTCCAGGCTTCGGGAGAGTATATAACGACAAACAGAAACTACCAACTGTAGTACCCCCTATCTTATCTTGATCATGCACATCTCCCCGGGGACAGAGAGCTGAATCACCTGCAGGGGTTTCCTTGCCAGCAGGGGAACTGTCAGTCTATGACCCCAGCCCCCAAAAAGGGGAGCCGATTATACAAAACCCGGGCCAAAGTGTAACTTCCTTTCTAGAAGATTTCCGAGCCAAAGTGAAGTGTTTTAGAGAGCGCTGGCCCTCTCAATCACCAGGATCTCATCCCCCTCCACACAGTTCGCAAACCCGCACGGCAAACGCGGCGGATCTTAAGGAACCAACATAGGAGAAAAGGAGTGTGTAAAAGAATGACTGAAGGGAGAACGAATATAGTAAAAGGGCCCAAATAAGGAAGGCAAAACAAGACAGAATAGAAAAAGGTGGGTTATCCATTTGTCTGGGCCCACACTCTCAACCTTTCTGACATGGGAAACCCTACCAGGGTCATCAATTCCTACCACTGTAAGCCTTGGCCAGTCAGCACTTGCTATACAGGCCTAGAAGAGCGTTTCAAGACAACTAACCATCTAGCTGAGTATTGATGCCCCCGTCAGCAAAAGCCTAAAAGATCACTGGACCACGCAAGCCTCCGACCGACGGCAAGGTTGCAACCCCCGAGGGAAGAAAAAGGAAAAGACCTAACCCCAGATGTGTGATGGGCTGTGTGTTGGGTCAGACACAGACGTTTTCTTCTTAAGTGAATACAGAACAGTAAACATGAAAGGGTCATTACTGCTCTCCCATTTTCCAGACAACTCTTTGGAGACACTCTTGAGTTTCTATTTAAGACAGAGAGTTGGAGACACTCTTGAGTTTCTATTTAAGACAGAGAGTTGGAGACACTCTTGTGTGTCTATTTAAGACAGAGAGTTGGAGACACTCTTGTGTGTCTATTTAAGACAGAGAGTTGGAGACACTCTTGAGTTTTCTATTTAAGACAGAGAGTTGGAGACACTTGTGTGTCTATTTAAGACAGTCTCAGCATGTTGGGACAGATCTTTCTGACAACACAGTGACATCCATCACAGTAGGGAGCTGAACACTTCCTCACAGTGTTATTTCAAAGGCGACCCTTGTTTGCAAAATCATCCACATACATACGGGTGTATCCGAGGCTGCCTACACAAAGCACCAGAGATAAGCTTCCTCCTACTTTCAGTTTGAATTCTCCCAGAATCCAATGCAGTTTCAGCTTTCTTGGAACAAACCAAGTATGCTCTCGTAAAATAGGCTGTTACACAGTCCCTTTCCAATATCAGGTGTGGGTGGGGAGGACCTAGTGCCTGGCTGGCTTGTCTCAGTCTGTCTGCCAGTGACTCACCTGCAGCTGCTGCACAAAGTGGGGTGGGGAGGACCTAGTGCCTGGCTGGCTTGTCTCAGTCTGTCTGCCAGTGACACCTGCAGCTGCTGCACAAAGTGGGGTGGGGAGGACCTAGTGCCTGGCTGGCTTGTCTCAGTCTGTCTGCCAGTGACTCACCTGCAGCTGCTGCACAAAGTGGGGTGGGGAGGACCTAGTGCCTGGCTGGCTTGTCTCAGTCTGTCTGCCAGTGACTCACCTGCAGCTGCTGCACAAAGTGGGGGCTGGGGCAGACGCAGAAGCGGCGTTTCTGCATGTAGGTGAAGGCCTGATGGCAGCCAGTCCACAGTACCTCATGATGAAGGCTTGGACCAGCGAGGCACTGAACGCACCATGCATGCCAATCAAAAAACATACACACACATACACGCGCACACACACACGCGCACACACACACACACACACAATGTATGGTAATGTATGTTCACACTCACATTTGTTCAAACCATAGTGAAAGCTGTTTATTCTTGCCTGGCTCTCAGTTTCAGTGGTTTAAAACAAAAACTGACATTTCAAAACATGATGCCCAGCAAATGGAAAGCTTTCTTGCCTGGCTCTCAGTTTCAGTGGTTTAAAACAAAAATTGACATTTCAAAACATGATGCCCAGCAAACGGAAAGCTTTCTTGGACAAAAACGAACATAAATCCCCTTTACAAGAGAAAACAATTTTTATATGTAAATTTCATTGCGTTGTCTGAGATGGAGAGGAGGATTGAGGAGAGTGGGAGAAAAGGGGGAAGGGAGGGGAAGATGTAGAATGGGGTCTTTCAGTCTTGCTGAACAACATACCAACATTTTTCAGGAATTAATTTTTTAATAATGATCTCCAAAGTGACAACCTTTATCATCATGATCCTCACTGCAGGATTGTGAAATGAGTTGCAAGCAAGTTTCTCTTCACAAGCCAGCCCTAACTAGCAGAGAGCAGGGAAAGCTGCTGGGGAAAGAGGCGCAGTGCAGATGGGCCGACACTCTTCAGACACACAGAAGAAGAGACACAACAAGGAATCTCTATCTCAATGATCCTGGTCATACCAGTCACAAATCTGTCACACACACAACCTTCATATACACACACACACACACACACACACACACACACACACACACACACACACACACACACTCACCAGCTGGGAACAGCTGATCAAAAAAATCTCTGAAAAATAAGCCGGGGTCCAGGGGCCGCCTAGGCCCCAGTGGGGTCCAGGGGCAACGGCCTGGTGGGGGTCCAGGGGGCGAAGCCCCCGGCCGAAATTGATTTTGAGCACTTTTGAAGACCCTTTCGTGGCTTCTGGTGATAGGCAAATTACCCTGTGGCATGCAAAGAAACCAAACTAAAACATATTTACATGCAGCATGCAAAGAAATTAAAAAAAAAAAAACTTACTTTATTTCATTTGTTGATGTGCTGTAGTGCCTTGCTTCATAAGTTCAATAGTTCAGTCTTTACAAATTGAGTCCCAGTAATGTTCAGTTTTTTCCCCAGAGTGAAAAAGCATGGAATAAAAAATAATGGAATGAAAAAAAAAAACCACAAACACACACACAAACGAAGTTGGCTGTCTGCACAGAAACACACATTCCATGTCAACTCACCAGGCAGTCTGCTCTGATTGCAATGAAGTCCTTTCGAAGCTTCAACATGCCTTTTGGAATACATGTGTTCAAAGAGCGCTGTCAGTCCACGATTGGAATAGTTCAACTCCTTTGCACACAGTAGCAGCGAGCAACTCCAGCCTTGTTCACTTTGCGAATGCAAGTTGAAACTCGCTGATCGTAACCCGCCACTTTCGTTGATTTTTCAGTCCAGTCCCATCTCCATTTGTTGGCAATCGATCCTTCATCAAACGACTCGCCACGATTTACGATGCGTGATACACACGACATTTTGACTCGTGAAAGATGCAGAAAATGACTGCGAATATTGCGTTCGCAGACTGATGCGCCCGCCTCGGCAATGGCTTCCTAAAGCTCGCGGAAATATCCTCACAACTGCGGGCGGAACTGCCTTATACTAAAACCTGGATTGGAAATACTGGATACGGAACGGTACTGGACTCGGGAGTGATCAAGTCCTTCGCGATTTTTTTTTTTTTCTCAGCGGATTTTTTTTTCCTCGGACGATCTTTTTTTTCCTCGGAAGTCATTTTAAAAAATCTCGGAAATCCTCGGATCCGAGGAGAGTTCCCCAGCCTGACTCACACATACACCACACAGAACTTTCATATACACACACACACACCATTCATACAAACACACAACTTTCACACACACACACACACACACAACATTCATACACACACACACACACACACACACAAATTCCATACACACAGACACACACACACACGCTCTCTCTCTCACACACACACAAAGACACACACACTCACACACACTCTCTTTCTCACACACACACACACACACACACACACACACACACACACACACACACACACACTCTCTCTCTCTCTCTCTCTCTCACACACTCTGTCACACACACACACACACCTCTCTCTCTCTCTCTCTCACACACACAACATTCATATATACACACACACACACAACATTCATACACACCACACACACACACACACACACACACACACACACACACACACACACCATTCATAGTCATACACACACACACACACACACACACACACACCATTCATAGTCATACACAGACACACACAACATTCATAGTCAAACACACACACACAACATTCATAGTCATACACACACACACACACACACACACACACACACACACACACACACACACACACACACACACCATTCATAGTCATACACACACACACACACACACACACACACACACACACACACACACACACTGACCTCCTGGAACAACCAGTCATTCCATGCACCAAAGCTCTGCCCCCTGCCCTCAGACAGGTCAGAATGAAGTCGTTCACCTGAAACCACACAAACCATCCATGCATCAGACCTGTGCACCCCCAGCAAGATATCCCAGTATCCAAGCAAATGATTTTCAGTATTTTGGGTGAGCTTTCAGTATTCTGAATGTTTCCAAGACACATATAAAACAAAGTGAAAAAGAAACACGTGAATTGCCACGGTCACTCCTTTGTCATAAATCGTCCCAGTACAAGGTGATCACGATGCAGAATCTTCCGACACATCCGAAAATAATCAACAGAAGTTAACAGTTTGTACGGCCGCACTTAGAATATGGAAATATCATATGGTATCCCTTACTCAAAAGGCAGTCAAAGGCAGTAGAGAAGGTACAAAGAAGGGCTACAAAGCTACTACGGGAATGCAAAAATATGGATTATGAACAACGGCTAAGATACTTAAACTTACACTCCTTAAAAGGTAGACGTATCCGCGGTGATCTGATCGAAGTATATAAAATATTTAATGATATGGTGGATGTACAAATAGAGGATGTCTTCAAATTATATACTGATAGTGTTACAAGGAAGCCAGATGGGAAAATCTTCATTGAACACTGTCAGACTAATAAACGTAAAATGGTTTTTGGAAAGAGAGTAACACATCTTTGGAATGATCTACCAACTAACATCAAGTTTGCACAATCTACTAACTCATTTAAAAACCTCCTTGATGCGGATCATAAATTCACTAAATTGTTATTTGAATTTGATTAACAAACCAATATGCGCATATGCAACAAACCAATTCAGAATACTAAACAATACATGGATGGGGATTCAAGAAAGGCCGCGAGGCCTAGGCTACGTATATCAGCCTGTCCCCTTACTACTACTACTACTACTACTACTTTAAAAAAAAGTGTTTTGGTACAAGTCTATTATGTTCACAGCAAGTCACTTATTTGCATACGCTGGCTTGAACAGCTGAACTCTTTCCCCCCCCCCCCCCCCCCCCCCCCCCCCCGAACCACAGACTGCCGGTGAACTGTCATCTCTACGCCGTTTGCCGCAGCAACAATCTCCACCAACATTTGTAGACGCTTCGTCATCCGCCATGTTTGAACGCACGCGGTACGAGATACGGAGCAAGGCCGCAGTTGCGCATTTCATGACAAAGTCGAGTGACATTGCCAATGTAAATGTACACAAGATAACTTCGTTTGCCCTCAATGTATAGTCTGCTCATATGATATTATTATCATCTAACGGCAGGCGAGACCAACGACTTCGCAAAAAAAACTTTCGTTCACCTGACAACGGAATTGCATTCTCCGCGCCTGATTATGTCCCTTAGTTTCACCGCTAAGGTGACTGTGCAAACTGTCAATTTTTGCGGCGGAGATCGTAGCAGCCGATACCGTATTTCGGTGACGAGTAAATCCGTATTTTGAGCGCACTATCAGTATTTCCGTATCCCCAGCTCAAATCCGTACTAAATACGGAGAAATACGGGGGGTGCACAGGTCTGCATGCATACATCCTCATGGTGCTGGTACTGAAGCCTTTAGTGCCGTGATACTGTCAAATTATACTCCACAGTAACATCAACTGTGGCTGCTGCACCTAAAACCTTATTCACATATATTTCCCTTGACATGGCAAACGACTGAATGCAGCCCCTCGAGACAGCTCTTCAGTTTGCTTTACCCAGGTACGCACAAAGTTGTGGAAATGTAAAGCGCTTACGACTTGGTCTCTGTCCAAGGTAAGATAAGATAAGATAATGTTGCTTATAGCCCAGCCGACCGCCTGTCCAAGGTAGGTGCTATAAAAGTACTCTTAATGATAATAATAAATGATGATAATAATAATAATGCTGTACGAAAACAATTCACCCAGTTTCTTTATTACCTTTCAAGTTCAGGCAGACAAGTTTAATCACACCTACTCTGCCTACAGAATAGCCATGTCAGACACCAGTTCAAGGTCAGTCAGCTTCCCCCAAGAAGACAGAATGAGTGATGACAAATCACTGGAGATAACTGTCCCTCTGTACAGACACCAGAGATATCTGTCCTGTACAGACGCCAGAGATATCTGTCCTTCTGTACAGACGCCAGAGATATCTGTCCTGTACGGACGCCAGAGATAACTGTCCTTCTGTACAGACGCCAGAGATATCTGTCCTGTACAGACGCCAGAGATATCTTTCCTGTACGGACGCCAGAGATAACTGTCCTGTACAGACGCCAGAGATAACTGTCCTTCTGTACAAACGTCAGAGATATCTGTCTTTCTGTACAGACACCAGAGATATCTGTCCTTCTGTACAGACGCCAGAGATATCTGTCCTTCTGTACAGATGCCAGAGATAACTGTCCCTCTGTACAGACGCCAGAGATATCTGTCCCTCTGTACAGACGCCAGAGATATCTGTCCGTCTGTACAGACGCCAGAGATATCTGTCCTTCTGTACAGACGCCAGAGATAACTGTCCTTCTGTACAGACGCCAGAGATAACTGTCCTGTACAGACGCCAGAGATATCTGTCCTGTACAGACACCAGAGATAACTGTCCTTCTGTACAGACACCAGAGATAACTGTCCTTCTGTACAGACGTCAAGAGATATCTGTCCTTCTGTACAGACACCAGAGATATCTGTCCCTCTGTACAGACGCCAGAGATATCTGTCCTTCTGTACAGACGCCAGAGATATCTGTCCTTCTGTACAGACGCCAGAGATATCTGTCCCTCTGTACAGACACCAGAGATATCTGTCCTTCTGTACAGACGCCAGAGATAACTGTCCCTCTGTACAGACGCCAGAGATATCTGTCCTTCTGCACAGACGCCAGAGCTGGCCACTGACCTCCAGCCAAACATCCTGGCACTGGAGATCAAGGTCTTCCGTCCTTATTACTGCATCTACTCAACAGGACATGCCAGCAATGACTAGGTCAGGCAGCAAGTGCCCAGACAGGCTGACAGACACTCCACCACAGGACATGCCAGCAATGACTAGGTCAGGCAGCAAGTGCACAGACAGGCTGACAGACACTCCACCACAGGACATGCCAGCAATGACTAGGTCAGGCAGCAAGTGCACAGACAGGCTGACAGACACTCAACCACAGGACATGCCAGCAATCACTAGGTCAGGCAGCAAGTGCCTAGACAGGCTGACCACTCAACCACAGGACATGCCAGCAATGACTAGGTTGGGCAGCAAGTGCACAGACAGGCTGACCACTCAACCACAGGACATGCCACCAATGACTAGGTCAGGCAGCAAGTGCACAGACAATCTGGCAGGCACTCCACAGGACATGCCACCAATGACTAGGTTGGGCAGCAAGTGCACAGACAATCTGGCAGGCACTCCACAGGACATGCCACCAATGACTAGGTTGGGCAGCAAGTGCACAGACAATCTGGCAGACACTCCACAGGACATCAGATCGATGACTAGGTGGAGCAGCAAGTGCACAGACAATCTGGCAGACACTCCACAGGACATCAGATCGATGACTAGGTCAGGCAGCAAGTGCACAGACAATCTGGCAGGCACTCCACAGGACATCAGACTGATGACTAGGTCGGGCAGCAAGTGCACAGACAATCTGGCAGGCACTCCACAGGACATCAGACTGATGACTAGGTCGGGCAGCAAGTGCACAGACAGGCTAGCATGCATGCGCAATTTCCCATAAAGATCAAACGCTTTACCTTGCCCTTTGAGCGTATGTCTCTCGCTACTCTCCTGGCTAACATCCTTTCACACGATACAGCAGAGTGCAGAAACCCATATACTTATGACTGTATGGCACTATATACCTCTGATCCTTTTCTCCTTTCTTTCTTTCTTTTTTCAATTTTTTTTTCTTTTTTTTTTTTGGGGGGGGGGGGGGGGGGGGGTATTTGGGGTATCCTTTTTTTTTGTTTTATTACCTATAAGAAATGAAATACTGAGTTTACACACTTCATATAAGAACCGTTTTAGAACTTAATGTACTTTTCAGTCAGTAATGTTTGCTTTATTCATGCGAAATTCTAGATCAATTTCCGGCGATGTTTTTTCTCCTGTGGATTGCATTTAAGTTTTTTTTCCCTTACAAATGTGCACGCAGCCTTACATTCAATCAACAGTTTTCCTTGTATACTGCATCATCCCACATCTAGCAGAATCACACTCAATACACGGTTTCTTTATCACACCATCCCACATCCAGCCAAACAGCCATCATCAAAGTGGTTTGTAAACCAGACCATCCCTCAACCAGCCCAATTACATTAAACTGAACAGATTTATAGACCACACCTTCCCACAGGAAGCCCAATAAACCCACACCCAAAGTCAACAGGGGAAGACAACAACAGTCTTTCCATTGCAAATAGCTGACTTTTCTCAGTTTATGGGTTGACATCATTCCGCAATTTTTGCATGAGTCAATGGGTAAAGAAACTTGACATGAAACCCAAGACATGTAGATCTGTATCGATCAATGGTAATAGTAAGCGGAGCAGAACTATTTGTAACACAGTGTCTGCACTACATTCCAGGAGCTCTGTTTCACAGCCATGCTTCAGCATTTTCTCCCTTTGACTGAACTGTTCAGCAGACCTATGGAGCCATACTGCTTTAGGTATGCAGCCATGCTTCAGCATTTTCTCTCTTTGACTGAACTGTCAAGCAGACCTATGGAGCCATACTGCTTTAGGTATGCAGCCATGCTTCAGCATTTTCTCCCTTTGACTGAACTGTTCAGCAGACCTATGGAGACATACTGCTTTAGGTATGCAGCCATGCTTCAGCATTTTCTCCCTTTGACTGAACTGTCAAGCAGACCTATGGAGACATACTGCTTTAGGTATGCCAGACAGCCACATCTGTCCTGAGAAAACGGTGGTGTCACTTTTTTTTTAGCACAGACTCTTAACACAGACTACCTTCCTTACAGATTTCCGAACATCGTCTACTTCACTCAATAAACTGTTTTACAGACCACATCACACCACATCCAGCAGAATTACACTAAACAGATGTGGGTTTGCACACCACATCGTCCCACATCCAAAGACCAACATTAATTTCCTAGTGTTGTGCAGACACTGACCTGTGGAAAATACTGGATGATGTTTTGTGTCTCACTGTCCTCAATGTCCACCACAAGGTACCTGTCAAATCAACACACCACAACCAACAGAGGAAAATACCATCCCACAATTCATGCATCACCATCTTCCATGTCAAAAGTGCCTGAACATTAAAACAAAACAACCAAAAGAAGTAAATATGTCTTATTCTTAGGTGTCACTGTCTTCAATGTCAAGGACAAGATACCTGTCAATCAAAATAGCACAACCAACAGAGGCAAGTACCATCTGATGTTCTGTGTGTCACTGTCTTCAATCTCCTGCACAAGATACCTGTCCATCAAAATAAGGCAAATATTAAAGAAAAATACTATGTCATGTTCTGTGTGTCACTGTCTTCAATGTCAAGGACAAGATACTTGTCAATCAAAACACAACAGGAAATCATGGAAAATACCATGGTCAGTGAGTCACAGTCGTCAGCACCCTGAACACAATACCTGTCACTCAAAACAACCATCAGTAAGACTGTACTGACTGCTGAATTTACATAGGATCATTTGCTGCAATACTTGATCAGTTGATGCTTATGAATACATATGTAAATGTGTGTGTGTGTGTGTGTGTGTGTGTGTGTGTGTGTGTGCGTGCGTGCGTGCGTGCGTGCGTGCGTGCATGCGTGTGTGCGTGTGTACGTGAATACGTGTGTGTGTGTGTGTGTGTGTGTGTGTGTGTGTGTGTGTGTGTGTGTGTGTGTGTGTGTGTGTGTGTGTGTGGCATGCATGCACGCGCATGCAGTTTAACTGCTCTGTGCACTAGATTTTCTGCATGATACAGCACACAACAAAGTAAGTCCAAAATAAGCATGAAGCAAGGATTCAATCTCCAGTTTC
Organism: Conus ventricosus; assembly: GCA_018398815.1. Lineage (NCBI taxonomy): Eukaryota > Metazoa > Mollusca > Gastropoda > Neogastropoda > Conidae > Conus > Conus ventricosus. The sequence continues at coordinate 121,623,715 of CM031598.1, read as the reverse complement.
ATAATTCAGTTCTGAACTATTCATCATATCATTTTTTACAACTGTGCACTACCAGCAAGGATTCAATCTCCAGTTTCATAATTCAGTTCTGAACTATTCATCATATCATTTTTTACAACTGTGCACTACCAGCAAGGATTCAATCTCCAGTTTCATAATTCAGTTCTGAACTATTCATCATATCATTTTTTACAACTGTGCACTACCAGCAAGGATTCAATCTCCAGTTTCATAATTCAGTTCTGAACTATTCATCATATCATTTTTTACAACTGTGCACTACCAGCAAGAATTCAAGCAAATCCAACCGTTCACACTGGTTTTACATGTTGAAGTAGTCTAATCTCTCAACCTGCCCTGTTGTGACATGGAAACAAACATTGAAATCCTGAGCCACCTAAGAACCGCGGATGAACACTCCAACATTTGTTTTCATGTTTTGACCTCTTCCTGCAGTCATACTTTAACTCTTTCATTCCTACTTTTCTATGAAACATTACTTCCTCTTGCTCCTAGATTCTTATAATACAAGTATTCCCTTCATTCCTGGATTTATAGAGAGAAAAAAAAAGAAGTGTAAAATGAGAACTGCCATGTATGCAGTAGCAAACTAGCCAGAATAGAGCGGCGACCACTTTCCCACGCTGTAGGGGCCGTCTGGCATCAATTCCATTCATAAACACTGCCGCGCGAGCAACCCGGTCGCAACATGTACCGATGACGCGACTCGCACAAAGTTCAAAGCGCTTACAATGAGAACTGATTTTCCGGGCTGCAGGAAGGAAAAGAGGGATTTTGTGCTGCCTGGTTTTCCAGGCTGCAGGGAGGAAGGGTAGGAGTTCTGCAAACCGGAAAACCAGGTTGCAGGGATGAAAGAGTTAAAACCTGCACTGTTGTAGGAATGCTAGGAAGATATGTATCAGCTTCCTGTCACAGAGAGGGATCCTCTCAGCTTCAGTGACACTACACATTGTGTCAGCCACTCTACACATTGTGTCAGCCACTCTACACATTGTGTCAGCCACTCTACGCATTGTGTCAGCCACTCTACACATTGTGTCAGCCACTCTGCACATTGTGTCAGCCACTCTGCACATTGTGTCAGCCACTCTGCACATTGTGTCAGCCACTCTACACATTGTCAGTTACTCTGCACATTGTGTCAGCCACTCTGCACATTGTGTCAGCCACTCTGCACATTGTGTCAACCACTCTGCACATTGTGTCAGCCACTCTGCACATTGTGTCAGCCACTCTGCACATTGTGTCAGCCACTCTGCACATTGTGTCAGCCACTCTGCACATTGTGTCAGCCACTCTGCACATGTAGCAGCTCTCATCCAAACTCATTCAGAAGGGGTCCCTGGAATCCTTTGACTTCAGCGGTAGGGGGTCTTGTAAAATCTGTAGGGGTCCAACCTTGACAAACAGTATTCTAACTTACAAAACGTATAGAAGAGAATAAAAGCAGCTGTCAGTTACTCCGGTCTCTGCTTTCCAAGCCAGACAAGGAGCGTTCAGTTGGATCATAGCAGCACAGAAGTGGAGCATAAATAATCCAGGTTTCAGATCTGTTCACAGCCTCACAGACCTCACTGTTCTGCTATATGGCACGCTGAACAGTGTCGTCTCAGAAGACGCACAGCAGAACTTCTATGGTCCTGCTACACATCCAGTAACACAACAGAGTTCTCTCTTCAGTCTCTTGCAAAACATGCAGCAAGTACAGCCAGAACATTTTTGTGTGGGATAAGGCAGGTGTACCATTCAGGGTAGACCCAGCAATAATTCCAGAGCGACACATCTTTCTGGTCTTCCTTAACTCTTCTTCAGATGTGGTAAGATCTGCACCTTCAGATCCTTCATGTGGCCTCCTTCCCAACGTCATTTTAGACTGAAACGACAGCATGCCTGCCAAATTCAGTTATCCCCCGCCCCCCAATGCCATTCATCAACATGAAGATCAGCACAGCTACAGTAGTACAGTTCTGCTACCAGCACATTCTACCGCACAGTGGGCATATGTTGCCTCAAACAAGCAAGCTGCATTCCCAATAGCTGTAAATGAAACCATGGAAGTGGCTCTTTCCAAGGCGTAGTCTTCGCAGTCTCATAGTGGAAACGGGAATGTAGATCGAGAAGGTATAAAGGGAGACCAATCCTTCAAAATCACAACCTATAACACTAAAGCAGAAGGTACACAAGTCTGATGCTTGCATTTATCGAATGATTGCTGTGAGTTCTTCGACCGATTTGCTTTTGAAGGGAAATAATTGCTACCGACTTGCTTACAAAATCTGCACATGAACAGATGTTTATACTTGACTGGAAATTGCTAATCAAGCTCTCAATTACAGTGTGTTCCAGTGGGACCCCGTTGATGAACAAAGGGCATCAATGACGATTATAACAAGTCTAGGAAACACACATGCACGTCATGAAGCCCTGCATGAGTGTCACCCAGTGTTGAGACGACAACATCACAGAGAGTAAGGACACATTCTGCAGCCCAGACATGAGTGTCACCCAGTGTTGAGACGACAACATCACAGAGAGTAAGGACACATTCTGGAGCCCTGACATGAGTGTCACCCAGTGTTGAGATGACAACATCACAGAGAGTATGGACACATTCTGCAGCCCAGACATGAGTGGCTTGGTGTTGAGACGACAAGTGCCAGCACACTTTCCTCTGATGGCTTTTCCCATCTCTTGTGCCCACTTTCACCTCCTGCCTTCAACATCTCTTGTGCCCACTTTCACCTCCTGCCTTCAACATCTCTTGTGCCCACTTTCACCTCCTGCCTTCAACAGAAGACAGACCTGACTGTCAGTCCGGCTTTCAGCTCATGACCAGCTTTCACACAGCTAGTCACCACTCTCTGTCTCCTAAACAAAGAAACAATGAACTTTCCTCAACTGTCAAACTGAAAGGAAATGTTGTTACAGCTGGCTCTGCCCGAGTGACACACCAGAGAAAAAAAGAAAAAGAGAGTGAGAAAGACTTGTCATGGCACATCAGGCAACATTTGTACAAAGTACACATCTTGTACAAAGTACACATCTTGTACAAAGTACACATCTATCTGCAACAAACTCCCATGCAGATGGGAAACACTGTTTCAGTCAACATCCTACTGGTACTTGGAATAAGAAGCCTCATTTCTTCTTTATTTCCATTGTTCAAAACCATTATTTCACCAGCCATGGACAGTTATCACCAGCCTTGTACAGTAATTCAGTTTTTCAAGTATACTGTATCAACGTTCATGGAATTTTGATCATACTCCTTTCTACTCACGTTTTTTCTCACAGGAAAAGCATACCCAAAAAAAATCCATTGAAATAGCTGACATGTCTTTTAGAATAATACATTAATCAGAAGATTATATTTTTCCACTTTAAAATGATTTAAGGAATTTCTTTCAGCTTTCTGGCCGATAAGAAAAGTTTGGTTTTCCAACAATGTTCACATTCTTATTTTTTAAATATAATAGTGTTTTCTTGTGAAAAGAGCCACAGAGTTATAAAAATCACTGACGCAACACCAATAACAATTTAACACCTAAAAATCACAAAAATAACACCAAATCGGATATGCATGGTCAAAACCACTGACACAATACATCCCCTGATACAAAGACTCGGACTTGATAAAACTAACACCCTCTCCCCCTGCCTTCCCATGATAACGAGATTTATTAAAATGGTTTGTGAAGTCTGTAACACAACACCCCACAATAACTTGTTATAATGAGAAAACAACATCCCATGATAACATACACTTCTTACAATTGTTGCTGAAACCTTGTGTGCTGACTTGCTGACACTACAGACAACATTTTAAAAAAATCTTTTATCGCGATGATTCACGGGCCTGCCTTTATTATTGTTCAGGAAGATATACATGTGCGCATGCGCGCTAGCGCTCACATATAGGGTGTGTGGTTTGTGTGTGTTGATCATGTTCAGCTACTGAACTCTTGTATTGAAAAAAACCCGTGCATTTTATATAGGATTAGTTTTTTCTTTTAATTCAGTTGTTACGTTTAAGTTTGGTGTTTCATTCTTTCAGTTCGGTCCATGGTTACAACTGAAGTAGCTTTGAATAAAGCGAAATACATTTTGCACTTACACCGGGTGTTTGTAGTTTTTTTTTAACCATACTACAGACAACATGCTCAGTGAAAACATGACACTATTGACAACATGCTCAGTGAAAACATGACACTATTGACAACATGCTCAGTGAAAACATGACACTATTAACAACATGCTCAGTGAAAAAATGACACTATTGACAACACGCTCAGTGAAAAAATGACACTATTGACAACACGCTCAGTGAAAAAAATGACACTACTGACAACACGCTCAGTGAAAACATGACATACCAAAGTCACGCTGACTTGCTGACACTATTGACAACACGCTCAGTGAAAACATGACATACCAAAGTCACGCTGACTTGCTGACACTATTGACAACACGCTCAGTGAAAACATGACATACCAAAGTCACACTGACACTTCTGACGCTCAGTGAAAACATGACATACCAAAGTCACGCTGACTTGCTGACACTACTGACAACACGCTCAGTGAAAACATGACATACCAAAGCCACACTGATAATATGACAACATGCTCAGTGAAAACATGACTACCAAAGTCACGCTGACAATACTGACAACACGCTCAGTGAAAACTGACATACCAAAGTCACGCTGACTTGCTGACACTATTGACAACACGCTCAGTAAAAACATGCCAAAGTCACACTGACAATACTGACGCTCAGTGAAAACATGCCATAACCAAAGTCACACTGACACTACTGACGCTCAGTGAAAACATGACATACCAAAGTCACACTGACACTACTGACGCTCAGTGAAAACATGACATACCAAAGTCACACTGACACTACTGACAGCACGCTCAGTGAAAACATGACATACCAAAGTCACCGACACTCACTGAAAGACCAGAGGGAAGTTGGGTTTGATGTGATTGGCGTGTATGGGCTGCCGTACACACACGATGTGGGTGATGCCTGCCGCTCTCTAGAGCTCCAACTGTCAGAACAGTCAGAATTCTAATAAGTGTGTCTCACATCTCATAAGACTACAGGTCTAAGAAAAGAAAAAAACAATAAATAAACAAACAAATGATCAACCACAGATCTAAAACACACAAACATCAATCTAACAAACAAAATTTTGATGCTTAATTATCCATGCAGCTGAATGTACATCCTACCACACAGGAGCACATGTATCATCCCCGCAGTACCTTCCCTCTACCATCCATCCCCCTGCTCACTTCTCCATCCACTAACACACACACCACACAAATACACACACACACCCTACTCCTCTCACACATACACACACACATACATAACATACACACAAACTACACACACACATACATAACACATACAAAAACTACACACACATAACACACACACACACACACACACACACACACACACACATACATAACACGCACACAAAAATGCACACTTACATGTCTACTCTCATGAACACTACAGCCTCACAAAGCCTTTGCACAAATGATAATGTGACCCCACGCCGCGCCAGCCACTCACAGCCACAGCATTTAGTTCATTCAACTCTTTGCCTTTTGACCCCAGCTAGGCCCGTAACGAGTCAGCCACCGCACTGTACCAGACGCGTCAATCTCTCCTCAGCGAACACGCTTTGTGTTTGGACGCTTCGAGACTGGTGCAACATCATTAGTTATATTTTACTGTACAGAGGTTTTTAGACTAAAATTTCTGTACGAGAGCAATAGCGCAGTGAGTACTTGAGAGTGTGACAAAAGCTGGCATTTCGCTCTACTCTGTAAGTACCATAATTAAGTTCGTGTTTAAAACTTTCTGACAGAACTTTGCGACCGGCAAAACCTAGGCTATAGCCGTGGCGCGCGGTGCGTCGTGGCTTGCCTGATGTGCTGCGCTGGCCTGATGAGTGTTTGTGAGCCGAAGTTGGCCGGCCAGGCGTTGGCAAAAATCTTTGTGAATGAAAAGTTAGTTAGCATTTGTAAAGGGCCGATTTACACCGTTGTATATATACATATTTCTTCATTTGTTGCTACATTTTATATGTACTATGGTTGCATGTAGAGCAACGTAGGCCTAATTAAAGGGAAACGTAGAGGATAACATAATTATCTACAAGCAAAATAATACTACTGATAACAGTAATGGTTAGTAGGCATAACAATAATAAGTGAATAATTATTATAATTAAAATAATACTTCATTTCCAATCACTACTACTATTTCTATCGGCAAATTCAAATTATAGTGTGAGTTGTTAGGTAGTAACCTTTAGGGTGTTTTGTGTGTGTGTTGTGTTGTGTGGTGTGTGTGTGTGTGTGTGTGATCGTGCGTGCGTGGCGTGCTTGCGTGCGTGCGTGCGTGCGTGCGTGCGTCGCGTGCTGCAGTGTGAGAGAGAGAGAGAGAGAGAGAGAGAGAGAAGAGAGAGAGAGAGATAGAGAGAGAGAGAGGGGGGGATGGCCGAAAAGGATATGGACAAACCGGTTCAATCTCTCACTGAACCATTTTGAACGTTTAAAGGTCTTGTGTAGACTGTGTGGAAAAGGTCTAATAGATCAAAGAAAGATAAAAAACACAAATCATTAGTTAACGTGTGGGGATAGGTCTCTGAAATAAACGTAATCTTCAATGTGAATGTTTCTGGAAGATAGGGAGGAAGTACATTCAAAAATAGATTGTGTGTTTTGTGCAAAAAACTTTGAAAAATCTGACAAACCGCAAACATTCACTACAGCAAAGAGCCTGCAATTGGCAGAATTTGAAAAAGCCTCAATTATGGCCCTGTTTGACCCCAGTTTATCTGTCAGTCAGTGACGCTATGCACTCACTTTTCAACATCAGAGTAAAGGTGGGAGACCAGAGGAACAAGATAAAGAAATCTCCGTTCTCAACAGAATTCCTTCCCAACCAGCAAAACGAAAGTGCCAATCAAACACTGATCATGATAGTGATATTTCATTTTCGTCTCACTGACGCCACATCAACTCCGGCAAAAGCCTGGAAACTTATCAGCGCAGACTGCCCCAGCAGCCATCAACGAACGCCTTATCTCCAGTCATACAAACAAGTTTCCTTTTGTGTCACCAAATCTGATGCCAAATCAACTCCACCCAAAGATTCAGAGGCGCATCATGCAGGACCGTTCCACAGGCATTGACAAAGCATTGTCTCCGTTTCAGAAAAAGAATTCCTCCAAGCCTTTGAGTCATCTGGAAGGCAACCACTGACAAACACAGAAGAAGCTTATTTCACAAAACTTGCCCCGATTTACAAGCTCTCACAGTCCAGGAAACATGACTGTCACATGCCAAACTGTTGGACAGCTGATTGGTGGCTGAAAAAATTACAAACCCTCGAAAGCATCAAGTGACGCTCGAACACCCAACCAGGAAGAATGTCCGCAAAGAAATGAAACAAAATTCGTTTGAATGCATCAGAGACACTGAACAGATGCGTCAAACAGCATGGCACCAGAACTGAAGACGGCAAGCAAAGTACTCAAGACAGCTGGTTCTTATGAAGCTAAATGGCGGTCAGTATCTGTAACTGCAAACATGGTCCTGCCCTTCGTGCTGGCCAGAGGCCTCAGTTTTGACAAATGTAAAGACTGCACAAACAGTACTATAGGAGCACCGGGGTACACTTTGCCAGTGAACAGAAAGAAATGAAAGAACAAGTCAAAGCACAGTGTGCAGTAAGTATCATGTCAATGAGAAGTGTGGAGGTCTTGAATAGATCCGATAGGGATATGATCTGGTTCCAACACCTCTCAGGCATTAAGGATGTCCCGAGCAATGTCACCAAACGCTGGATCTTATGACAATCAAGGCCGTATTAACATGGCATGAAGAGAGTATTCCATAGACGAATCTGAACAAGATTGGGCGGTGACCATGGAGGCGGATTAACATTTAAAAAGATGCTTCAAATAGCAAAACCAGTGTACGCTAAATCAAAGCATAACACCTGCATAATGATGACCATTGCTGAATGTAAGTACACCCCAGAAAACTAAGAAGACTGTAGACCCTTACAGAAGAGCAAATTGAAGTACCTTGAAAGGCATGAAAGGAGAGGCCAACAAACTCTCCTTTTTCTCTTTGGAGACAATTGACTTTTTAACTAAAATGTAGGACTGTCATGTGCACAGGGGGATCCACCCGTGTCTGTACTGCACAACAACGAAGACACAGATGCAGCTGCCCCCGAGAACAATGAAAGGAAACATCAGCAAGAGAACGGTCATCAGTACAAGAGGGACTATCATAAGAATAAGCGTGCAGGAAAAAATGAAATCAAAAGCCAAACTACTATTTCAACCAATTCATCATAAACAGTTTTAGAGACATAGAACTGAAGCAGAGACACCTCCCTACCTTTCACACTTGCTGGATGTTGTCACAAACCCATGACCTGCTTGAAAAGATATTGCCATGCTCATTGAATAACGGCTGGCAAGACATTTTTGCTTCACTTGCATGACATCACATCTAGACATTGAGAGTATTTCACTCAGTACAAGAATCCAGCAGCATGTAAAGAGCAAAGATCCAATGTAACAGAAAAAGAAACTGCGGAGACAACTCCATGCCAAGGCCCATAAGTCAAACTACAAAGGAACTTGAAGAAAGCATAAAAAGAACCCGGAAGAAGTGGAGAAAAGGAAATCTACAGCGACATCATTGCTATTCCGTTCTGGGCAATCACAGCAAATCTAGAAGATTTTTCGGCAAACCAAGACTTCCCCACAGCTTATCATTCCAGGCCTTTGTAGGAACCATTGCAACAAGTATCTGAAAGAACCCGGTGTACAACAACAACTGTCAGAGTGTTTGCAGAAAAGACAGGAGAATTCCAACTCGCTGGACCCATACTAAATACATCCAGCAACATTTCGAGACAAGTTCACTGAGCTGAATGCCCTCTCTCTGATGTTCATCAATCGGTCGCTTATCGCATCAAAGAGGCCATCTGTGATGAAGATATGAAGAATATTGAAACATCCATTAAGCGTTACATGGCCTTTTACAGAGAAAAGTTTCCCCAAGACGCCATCAATCCAAACAAAATCTGTTGGAACATCACTGTGTTTCCCAGGAACAGACACTGGGGGACATGAGTGGCACTTGCTGGGATAGCAAGGAGCGAGAGACAACACGCCACAATCATGCACTGATGAGAAGAGTCTGGGGCAATGAAAAACAAACAGCAACATAGCATTCAAAGGTTGCTCACAAGCATCTGACACTGGTGCACCATAGTTTTCATGTGACTGATACTGCCACCACGTGCGAAAAAAACACAGCACTGTTACGGTGACACGTGTTTTGTAATTGACAGTTTGTATCATTCTTTCCCAAAGCTCATTAAATTTTGTCCACTGAACAAAATTCTAAGTATCAGTTCCCGGCAGACATTTGCAGATCAATCCATTATCAGAGCGAGAGAGAGACAGGATGAAAATTCAAAAACTTAAGATTTTGTGAAATGAAAAAGCATACAAATGTTCAAACAACATCACCCCAAAAAGGACACAAAATAATTGTGTACATAAACTCCAAAATAACGTAAGAGCATTATAATTTACATTCAAGTTGACAATGTGTCACTGATAAAAGTAGACTTGCATGTTTGTATGGGTGTATATAATCGCTAGAAATATTGACCTTAAATTTCCAAGATTATGCAATATAAATGATAAATAAAGGTTTTAAAAATTATTACATGAATGAGAGTAACCAGAACATCACTAAAGTTTTTTTTAGATATTTTTTTCAAACCGGCAAAGTGGTACTTCATGGATAAAGTGTGGTGGTGTGGAAAAAAAAAGCGTGGGTGGGGGTGGGGGCGGTTTGCGAGAGGAGAGGGGACAACAGCAAACGCGCCAGATAGAGTCACACTCATCTGTAAACACAAGCCCTGAACAGATAGTAGAATGGACACACCAACGAGACATTGAGCAGACGAGAAGTTTTGTGTTGTGTATTTAAAAGAGATAGTGAACATTATGTGGATGAGAATGGGAAATATGACACAGTAACCATGGCTTACCAACAAAGATCGTGAGTATCACATGTGTTGTTGTGTGCGTTCTTGCGTGCGTGAGTTTGTGAATTCGTATGTGTGTGTGTTGTGTGTGTGAGAGTGTGTTTTGGTGGTGTGTGTGTGTGGTTATGTGTGTGTGAGTGTGTGTGTGAGTGTGTGTGTGTGTGTTTGTATGTAGTGTGTGTTTGTTTTGTGTGTGTGTGTGTGTGTGAGTAGTGTGATGTGTGTTGAGTGTGTGTGCAGTCAGTGTGTGTGTGTGTGTTAGTCAGTGTGTGAGTGTGTGTGGTGTGTGTGGAGTGTGTGTGTGAGCGTTTTGTTCAGTTTAATTCAAGCAAGCACGTCATATTTCAATTACTTCTCTCTCACACTCTCTCTCTCTCTTCCTCCCCTCTCTCTCCATCACTGTCTCACTCTCTCTCCCTCCCACCCCTTCCCCGACCCACCTCTGTCCGAATGCCGTGTGCCGTGTATATGTTGTGTGTGTGTGTTGTGATATGTGTGTGTGAGTGTGTGGTGTTTGTTTGTGTGAGATATCTTTTTTGTTCTGTGAAGTCTTGCAAGCACTCAGTTATTCAGATTAACAGTTTCTCTCTCTCTCTCCTCTCTCTCACTCTCTCACCTCCCCTCCCCGCCTACGTAAATTGCCCGTGGGCCGTTAAATGTTACTTTTTAGTGTGTGTGTGTGTAGTGTGTGTGTTGAGTGTGTTGTTTGTGTGTGATAGAGAGAGAGAAGAGAGAGAGAGAGAGAGAGAGAGAGAGAGGAAGAGATGTGAGTGTGTGGTGTGTGTGTGGTGTGTAAGATAGTAGAGAGAGAGAGTAGAGAGAAGAGAGGAGAATAGAATGAGTAATGAGGAGGCATAGAGAGAGCGAGATAGAGAGAGAGAGAGAGAGAGAAGAGAGAGAGAGATTGTTCATTAAGAGTGCAATCCATTGACAAGAGAAACAAATTTCACTCTGATCATGCTTTATTGATTTTGGTATGACAAAGCAATCAGTGCATTTCAAGTTTCTTCAGATATGTATTATTAATCATTCCACCAGGGCTCCTCGCCACCTCCACTCTCCTCCCTCTCTCTCTCTCTGCATGCTTTAAATGATTTGTTTGTACAAAGGTAATCCGTGCATTTCTGATTCTTAATGATGTAATTCTCATCAGTCATCCTCCCCACCCCCAACTCCTCCCTCCCTCTCTCTCTATGTCAGACTCTCCACTCCTCTCTCTCCACTCTCTCTCTCACTCACTCTCTCTCATTTTTGCAAACAATGCCCCGCCCGCCGGTGAAACACTGTGCATGTTTTCTTATCTTCCCTATTGATTTAATAAGTGTTAAAGTTTGCGAGCAATGTCTTGTGTAGCATGTTTACCTCAACCATTCCTCTCTCACTCTCTTCTTCCTCGATCTCTCATCTCTCTCTCCTCTCTCTCTCACTCTCTCACACACACACACACACACGACACACACACACACACACAACACACACACACAACACACACACTCGACTTTGGGTTGCAGCAGTTTTTCAATTTCAAGCCTGTCCTTGTTTTTTGTTTTGTTTTTTTTCCATTAGTCTGCGTTAAAAGTTCATAACCTAAACCCACATCTGTAATGTATAATCATAATTAGGTATTGAAACGGTAAGTTTCTGCTTTTAATACAAAATTGTGAGTGCGCGGCGTATGCGTGCAGCATGTGCGCATGTGTGTGTTTGTGTGTGTGTGTGCGCGCGCGCACTCGCACGCGAAGCGTGCGTGGCCCTTTCGTGTATTAGTAAGAATTCCAAAGCGCTTCTTGGAACAGCAACTTTGTTCAGGAAAAAGCAAGGATTTATGAATCTGACTTGCAGTTAGACGCCACTTGGCACCGAAAAAATCACACGCGGGTGTTGTGGACAGAGACAAATCCCGGCTTTTCTCTCTCGCGGATTGAAGCTGCCGTGCACTGTGTCTAAGTTTGTGTGTACCTAGGCGCGATACAGACGCAAAGCAAATTGTGTTGTTCGCATTCACCACGCTTTACACTAACACTTCAAAGTGAACCGTTTCCGGGCCTTATCTCGAAACACTCTTAGGGTTGACAGATTCAAGACTGCTCACAATTTGTTTGTTTCTTCATTTGCGTCGTCACGCATTTGTGACAGACTGACTCCAGCACTAAATGTAGCAGTTAAACACTGCCGTGACCCCGCAAGCCCATGCAGTTTCATAACAAACCAAGCAAAACAGACACATTATCACCCCAACAGAGTGAGAAACAGAGAACAATATTTCTGAACATAACCCGATTTGAAAAAGCCGAAGAATACAAAGAGGTAAAAGTCAGAACTCTGATGAGGCAATTCAAATTCACAACTCTGACAAACAGTGAGCAAGAAGTGGTCACAATGCCAGACACCAACACACCACCGACCCAAAAAATAAAAATAAACTAACATAAGAAGGGAGGAAACACACCTCACCCTGTTATTCACAGCTCTCCACAGGGGACACAGTGACTACCACAGGGCACAACGCAGCAAGCCTATGTTGTCAGTGGAGATATCTAACGGTCTGTCTGTATTAGATGGGAATGTTTTGGCGTTGTCCTGGCTTACAGTCTGGGTGCTGCTCTGAAGTAGTGGAGGGCTGATAATGTACAGGTTTAAAAACTAAACCTCTATGTGCAAAAGAGACCAGGAACATAATGCGTCAGTTTCACACTTATAAAAAAGTTCATGTGGGTTTTAATTTGGATTTCTGTTTCTTCTCTCCTTTTTTTTTTTTTTTTTTTTTTTTACCTTTCCACTTTTTCAGTTTATGAACCTTCATTCTGACCCTGTCAATGATCCAATCACCTGTTCAATTACTTCTTCTGCAATTAATAGACACAAAAAAAAGGTCCATTGTGACTAGGCACAGTAAAAAAGATGACTACCAGAGTGTATTCTCTTTCACGTCCTCATCGTTTTGTCACGAAGTTTTAGTTCACCAGCCAATCGGCAATCAGCCCTTTAGAAGCGACATTATAATTGGTGCTCACAGACACACTGAAATAAAATCTACTAATCATAATGAAATGTACTGTCATTGCACAGTTCTGGCAACATGAACAAGCGCTGGATTTCCAATTGTAGGTATGAACCCTTTCTTCCTGTCCCTACCTACTTCCACCCGCTCCCACTTCAAAACAAACTGATTCGGGGGACAGGAAAGTCAGAGAATAAACACCATCTCAAGGGATATGAAATCATGACAAGGCTGCTACGCAACCATCTCCACAAGATGACACGCCTTCTTTGACTGACTTGCTACAACACTATAGTCAGAGAATAAACACCATCTCAAGGGATATGAAATCATGACAAGGCTGCTACGCAACCATCTCCGCAAGATGACACGCCTTCTTTGACTGACTTGCTACAACACTATAGTCAGAGAATAAACACCATCTCAAGGGATATGAAATCATGACAAGGCTGCTACGCAACCATCTCCACAAGATGACACGCCTTCTTTGACTGACTTGCTACAACACTATAGTCAGAGAATAAACACCATCTCAAGGGATATGAAATCATGACAAGGCTGCTACGCAACCATCTCCACAAGATGACACGCCTTCTTTGACTGACTTGCTACAACACTATAGTCAGAGAATAAACACCATCTCAAGGGATATGAAATCATGACAAGGCTGCTACGCAACCATCTCCACAAGATGACACGCCTTCTTTGACTGACTTGCTACAACACTATAGTCAGAGAATAAACACCATCTCAAGGGATATGAAATCATGACAAGGCTGCTACGCAACCATCTCCACAAGATGACACGCCTTCTTTGACTGACTTGCTACAACACTATGATCAGGCTGATGTGCAATCATCTCACACAGATGGCAAGTCTTCTCTGATAAAACCATCTGCTCACAAATTCTGAAACTATGGCAGTAGGATATGGAATGCAAGAGAAATAATCAAGATACTATTGTTTTTCCTTGAAGCTCCCAACCCCCTTCCCATTCCCGCCGTCCCCCACCTCCTCCCTCCTCACCCCTCCCCCACCCCTGCCTCCTCTCCCCCCCCTCCCCCCACACTATCCACACTCTTCCCACCCATTCTCATCTACTCTCCATCTATCCTCCTCCTCTCGAATCCTCCCCTCACTGTCTAGGCCCTATTTCACCCTCCCCAAAGCATCCACTGCACCACAGCCTTCCCTTCCCATCTGTTGCCCCCCCCCCCCCCCCCCATCCCCTCCCCAGTGGTGGGAGGATGACTTGCACCAAACACTGCCATCTTACCTCCGATTTGGACGCCACAGAATAGGGCCCGAGGTACAGGCGTGAATGATTTCCTGCACAAGGGAGACAAACAGCTGCAGGTAATCAAACATCTTCAATGACCAGTTTCAGTGAGTCACTGACA
>CM031598.1:121524179-121606679 GCA_018398815.1 Conus ventricosus | reverse complement strand
AAATATGATTTGTTCCCTCCGTAAAGAATTCAACTTGATGGCCTCTTGATCACAACAAAAACTGAAGTATCTTATTCTCACGATCACTTGCCTTTTAAAAAAACACCTGAAATCTTGAATGAGGCAGAGAACAGTAAACAGTAAATAACGAACAAGAAGGGCAACTCTTGCCTTCATGAAGAAACGCACGCCGATAACTAAAAGACAGTTTCCTGCCCATGACACCGAATTGCCTACAGGCACACAGGACACATTCTTTAACCTCAAGAAACATACCTATTCTGTTACAGTTATTGATAGCCATTCCTATATGCCCCATTTCCATTTCTGATCAGTCATATCCCTTAATCTTCTGTTTGGTGACTTTGTCAAAAGCATGAATATACTCCCTGGATATTCAAATATCCAGTCTCTCAATGAAGAATCTGTCACATAATCTTGTATTCTTCCCCATGACTAGATATTGTTGTTTATTGATATTTCTCCATGTCAAATCAACCTCCCCACGATCCACTCTACCCAATAAACCGCCTATTTCTACTATCAGGGTCGGGTCCATCCCCACCACCACCGTTCTTCCCTTTCTCCCTAACCCTCCGGTCTGTTGTGATTATCAACTGAGGGAGTGTCAGGGTCAAACTCTAGCATTATGGGCATCTGAAATTCTCTTCCAGCTTCTGCA
This sequence comes from Conus ventricosus, assembly GCA_018398815.1. Lineage (NCBI taxonomy): Eukaryota > Metazoa > Mollusca > Gastropoda > Neogastropoda > Conidae > Conus > Conus ventricosus. The sequence goes on along the minus strand of CM031598.1, from coordinate 121,605,997 downwards.
GATGAGGCTCTTCTCTCTGCACTTTTTCACAGAAACGATATTATTTGTAGAACTGCTGTACGAAGGTCGGTACTTTCATCAGTCAGCCTACTGTAGACAAAGGCTTCAAAGGCTGCATAACTAGGCCCAGACATCTGGAGATCATATTCTAGTTATTCCTGCAGAGCTGAACAAATTAACCACCAAAATGAAAATCAACTGTTTCCTTTCTACATTGCCTTTGTATCCTCATTGTCGGAAACTGAATGTACAACTATATGACACCAAAAAGCTTAAGCAGATTCATTACTCTCATAAAACAAAAGAAAATTGATCAGTAAAGATACTCATCAAAAGAAGCAGAGAGCGTCTCTACCTTGCCTTTGCGGAGATCGTAGACTGTACAGCCTTCAAGACTGGTACATAAAAACAAAAAACGTTTTCCAGTATCAAGTGGTTGAGAGGTCAGTGCCACAGACAGCTTCATCTAACAGCAGGGGAATGTTGAACCACTAAGTCCTGGCTAATTCTATGCCAACAGCAATTAGTTGCTGCTGACTGCATCCAAGCGGGAAAGCAGTCAGAATATGATCACACCAGAACCCTTAAACTTACAGTCTCCAAACAAAACTGTTTGTACAGCAAATTCATTCCCTTCTTTCGTGCATGTTGGAAACAGCTGAAACTCTGATTTGAAAAAAATCAACTGTTTTAACTGTAACAGCATACAATCTACCCAAGCTGCTAGCGCCACTCGCACACGTTATACATACTGTGTGTACATACTCATCCATCCTAAACCCCATACCCTTCCCAGTCCTATCCTACCCCCCTTACCACCACCCTTCCTTTTTTTTTTTACTCTTCCCCCCCCCCCCCCCCCAAAAAAAAAAGGTGGAGGGAGAAGGGGGGTCTCAAATTCATTCAAGCTACCAGACCCAGGGTAATCACTCTTATCATTCCACAACCCTTGATCGTCCCGATGGTTACCCTCTAGTCTGATGTCACACAACGATATTCAGATTTTTCTTTTTTCTAGTAGTCTTACTACTTCTTTTTTTAAGTATCCACTATCATCATATTGATGGTTCTGATAGTGATACTGAAGTACCTGGTGGGGATGGGGTGGGGTTTGTTCTGACAGTAGGTGGAATATACCTGCCTATTTGTGCTGCCTGGATTGTCAGTCATGGGAATGGGCCAGAAACATAGGATGTGGGGCGAGGGGAGGGATGGGGGATGGAGGGATATTAAGAGAAAGGGGAGCAAGAGAGAGAGACGGGAAAGTTATACCCAGGTTTTGAGGACTTCCACTGAAGCTGATACTATTGCCTGTGGTGGAAGACTGTTCCAGTCATTCTTGGAAAGATACAGAACTTCCTGCAGTTTGATCAACAGCCAGAAAGGAACGTTTCCTGATGTATCTATCTTGTTTGAGGGTGTACTTTAGACTGGTTCTCCAGTGTGTTTACTGATGGCATCCTCTCCATACAGGAGGTGCCAGCCTCGCAGATCTTTTCTCGAGTGGGGTGCACATACTCTCAACACTTGAGCTTTGATGATGGCAGTTTACCACCCTGTAGGCTGCATAGCAGTGCACTTTTTGAATCCTGCTTTTAATTTTGGCGGAGTGAGGGTCTCAAACAGGTGAAGAATATTTCACAGTATGGCATACCTACCCGTGCTTCATGCATTGCTTCTTTGATGACAATGCAGCCCATTTTCAGGTTTCGCTGGAAAAAGCCCTTGGTTTCACCGACTTTGTAGGTGATGTTGGTAATGTGAATGTCCCATTTAAGGTCATGAGAGATAGCAACCCCAAGCTCTTAGCTTCTTTGGCAGCTTTAAATACTTGGCCATGATGATGGCAGATTACTGCCAGCGAGTCCACTCTGGTAATATAGACCGTCTGGTATTTTTGTGGGTGGAAAGACATCCTACATCTAAACTCCGCTCTGCCATAATGTATCATCATTGAAGTGGCAAGTGATAAGAGTATGGCTGTTAGGGAAGTTGTTGATATAGAGCAGGACCAAAGCAGGACTCAGCACCGAGCTGAGAGACTCCAGACCCCAGCACAACCTCAGATAGTAGTAGTAGTAGTAGCAGTAATAAGGACCGGCTTTTTTTTTTAGCCTTAGGCCTTACGGCCTATTTGCGTCCCCTCATTATTTTTCGATGCAGCGTTATCCATGATCATTACCAGTGTCCTGTTTGTTAGAAAGTTGTTGATGCTGGCATTGATATCACAGTGTTGGGGTTTGTATTTCTACAGAGTGACAGAGGTTGTGGAATGCCTTGGAGAAGTTAATCACCAGGACATCTGTTAGCTTTCCATGGTATATAAACTCAAGCCACATGATTGTTCCTTTGAAACATGCTGTTCTACTCTCAGAATTTTACTTTCTCTGTGAAACCCAAGATTATGTTCACCATGCTATATTCTAAAACTTTGCATGGGCCGCTAGTACGAAATATGATAATTTCGGGGACTAGGGTTGTTCTCTTTTATACGTTTTCCGACAGAGATGCTGATGGTGGTTGCTGATGAGCTAGAGGCAGAAGTCTAGATAGTAACCTTGGAAAAGCACGCTGTAACAGTAACACTTGCGTAAGAGCCTTAGAACTCGGCTACAAGTTGAGGCGCCCGTGAAAAGGCTGTTTTCGTCCATTTTCAGTGGGCAAATTAGTTCAAAATCAAATACGTCAGCTTGCATTATTATCTGGTGTTGAACGTTTAAACTTTTTCCAGTTTTATTTGGTCGACAGAAAATGTGACCCCTAAAATGTTATGTTTGATAAACCCAAAACCCATTTTGCTGCTTCCCACTTCTGGGAAAATTTACAAGTTTGGCCCCTGGAGCAAATCTAGCGGCCCCTTGTTGCTAGATTTGCTCCAGGGGCCAACAGTCTGGGTCGCACTGTTTTATGTTGTTTTATTTTACTTTTTAACATGCGCGCTGGTGACCTACTCGTTTTTGAGTGAACCAGTATTTTAGGAAGAAGAAGAAGGGACTATGTAGCCATACACGAACGACTTACAGAGCCCACCCTTCCATCCCTCCAAGTTACTTTTCTGCCTTTTTACTGCATTTCTATTCTAGCTGCAGTACCTCAGAGTACGTCGCATTTCTAATTCATCTACTGCGCAGCTGAAAAAAAGGGAGAAAGAAACGTGTCACTTTTCTTTCTGTACCTGGCGTAATGAGCTTCCAATCTTCTGTTCCTCTGGATCAAAAGCCGCTGAGATGGTCTACCAGCAGGGGGAATTATTCTGAAGTATCCCCCTCTCTTCACTCCTCTTTGCTTCCCTTGCGTCGATCCAGACATGTTCGACTCACGTGTGTGTTATGGATTGAGTCTGTGTAATCCCACAATAATTTTCTTCGCGCGCGCGCGCGCGCGCGTGTGTGTGCATGTGTGGGTGCATGTGTGTGTGTGTGTGCGTTTGTGTGTGTGTGTGTGTGTGTGTGTGTATGTGTATGCGGGTCCGTATGAGTGTGTGTGTGTGTGTGTGTGTGTGTGTGTGTGTGTGTGTGTGTGTGTGTGTGTGTGTGTGTGTGTGTGTGTGTGTGTGTGTGTGTGTGCGTGTCTGCGCGCGCGCGCACGTTTCTCTGTGTGTGTGTGTGTGTGTGTGTGTGTGTGTGTGTGTGTGTGTGTGTGTGTGTGTGTGTGTTATTGCTATTGTTGCACACACACACACACACACACACACACACACACACACACACACACACACACACACACACACACACACACACACACACACACACACACACACTCACACACACACACACACACACACACACACACACACACACACACACACACGGGCGTGCGCGCGCACGCACACATACACTAATTACTGAAGGACTGAATCAACTTTATTTCTGTTATCTCGATCAGTCTAATGAGGTCATACTCAAGACCAAGATGTCAGTCACCTATTCACATCTGGAGGCATGTTTATGACACACTTGCACTGATACAATGATTGACACAATAAATAAATAAAGATAAATGAATAAAATGCACTGTCAGTTATAGCTATAAACCCAATGACACCTGTGGCATAGATCATATGCATTTGTTTAAAAAGTTCAAAGAAAGGAGCTGTGAACATTTATGAGAGAAGAAAAAATTATAACTTTTCACTATTCTATGCAGCATGCCCGTGAGTGTGCGTGTGTCTGACCACATGCACGTGAGTCCACTATAATGTGTGTGTGTGTGTGTGTGCGTGTGTGTGTGTGTGTGTGTGTGTGTGTGTGTGTGTGTGTGTGTGTGTGTGTGTGTGTGTGTGCGTGTGTGCGTGCGTGCGTGCGTGCATGCGTGCGTGCGTGCGTGCGTGCGTGCGTGCGTGCGTGCGTGCGTGTGTGTGTGTGTGCGTGTGTGCGTGTGTGTGTGTGTGTGTGTGTGTGTGTGTGTGTGTGTGTGTGTGTGTGTGTGTGTGTGTCTGGCAAGTAATGTGGAGGGTCAGACACATGCAACGGTAGAGATCAAAAAGGAAGAAATAGAAAAGATTGTTGAAGAGAAAAACAAAGAAAACAATAAAGAGATAGAAGATAGGACACGCAGAAGCAAGAACCTGATTATCTTCGGAATACCTGAGCCTACAAGTAAGGATAAGAAGGACAGAGACAAGGAAGACATTGACGCCTCCAGTAAGGTACTGAAACAAGCAAACTGTGATCGTGTTCCCATTGGAGTCAGGAGACTCGGGAACTTTTCATCTACTATGAAAGGACCTAGACCATTGAGGTTGTCATTTACCAGCGAGGCTACCAGGGATGATACACTGCAAGCAATTAGGACGACAAAGAAAAATCAAGGAAGTGATGTGAACAAAGAGATGCTGCTCGCCAGTGTTGGTGCCAGAAAGGATCTGACACCTGCTGAACGTGCAGCAGATCAGGCGCTATTCAAAGAACTGAAGGATGCTGAACGTGCAGCAGATCAGGCGCTATTCAAAGAACTGAAGGAAAAGCAAGAACTCTCTAAACAAGAAGGAGACAGTACTGCAAAATGGGTCCGAAAAAACGGGAAGGTTGTGAACATCGGAAAGTAACGGAACCCACAACCAGAAGAGCAGAAAGGAGGACCGTAAAACATAAGAAGCAAGAGAATATACATAGTTTTAAAAGCACCAGTTTTATGTGTTCTTCTGATGCACTAAATGTAAATACGTTCAGTGTTTCTAGTACCGATTCTTTTTGCTGTCTGTACACAAATGCAGACAGTCTTTTGAACAAAAGGTCAGAATTGGAAGCCATGGTAGAGCTGCACAAGCCAGCTGTTATTGGAGTTGTCGAAATCAAGCCAAAGAATCTGCGCTACGAAGTTCAAGATTGTGAAATTGCTATCCCAGGATTTGAAATGTTTCATAACCTAGATAAGAGAGGAAGGGGTATTTGCCTATATGTCAAAGAAGAGCTAAAACCTGCATGTAAAGATTTAAGTACTGACTTTGAGGAAACAGTTTTTGTTCACTGCAAGCTGAAAGATGGAGAGGAAATAACCGTAGGCCTGGTGTACCGGAGTCCAAACAGTCGTGAACAGAATAATGACAGTTTGAATAGGTTGCTGATGTCAGTGACAGAAGAGAGGCCATTGCACTTGTTGGTGTTGGGTGATTTTATCTTTCCAGAAATTGACTGGGAAAGGGAGAGATGTTGTGCCAGGGACAGTCACCCAGCTAGCCACTTCTTCAGAACTGTGAAAGATGCTTACTTGATTCAGCACCAGACACAACCTACTCGCATTAGAGCGGGCCAGACACCAACACTGGATGACTTAGTTCTAACAAACAGAGAAGACACAGTGAATGAGATTATCACAACTTCTGCACTAGGTAAGAGCGACCACGCGACACTCGTCATTAACCTCTCATGTGCATATAAAGAGAAAGACCAGCAGAAACGCTACAACTGGAACAAGGCTGACTATGAGGGAATGAAAGAAGATATTCGTGAGATCAACTGGCAGGAGCAATTGGAGGGTCTTCCCACAGAAGAAGCTTGGACAACCTTCAGAAACAAGCTTGACCAGATCACAGAAAAACATGTTCCAAAAACAACTGTATCTGGAAACCAGAGGAGGAAATGGTTGGATGGAGGGACTTTGGCTTCAGTACGAAAGAAGCACAAGCTGTACAGACGATGGTTGCAAACCAGGGCAGGGGAAGATTACCAGGCATATGTCAGAGCAAGAAATAGGGCGAAAAAGATGTGTCGACAGGCAAAGAAGAAACTTGAGGCTACCATTGCAGCACAGGCAAAGACAAACCCGAAGTCATTCTGGTCGTATGTTAAATCTAAAACCAAGGCCAGAACAGGTATTGCAGACATCAAAAGAGAGGATGGAATGAAGACAACTGATAAAGAGAAGGCGGACCTCTTAAATAGTTTCTTCCAAAGTGTATTCACCATTGAGCGAGAAGGAGACTTACCAGAGATGCCGAAATATACATTTGCTTCTGAGCTGCTTGACTTTGCCATCTCAAAAGAAGCTGTCAGGAAGCACCTTGTGAGCCTGAAGACTGGGAAAGCACCTGGACCTGATGGGATCAGCCCACGTGTGCTGGCAGAGTTATCTGACGTCCTTGACACTCCCATTAGCATCATCTTTAGGAAGTCCTTGGATGCTGGAAAGATCCCCGATACCTGTAGAACTGCAAACGTCACCCCGATCTTCAAGAAAGGCAGTAGACTCAGCCCAAACAATTACAGGCCAGTAAGCCTAACGTGCATACTCTGCAAGACTATGGAGGCACTTGTTCGTAAACAGCTCTTAGCACATCTCCAGGATAACAGACTAATCAGCAGGCGACAGCATGGCTTTACTCAGGGACGATCATGTACGACCCAACTATTGGAGACCTTGGACATCTGGACTGAGATGATGGACGCAGGAGGAGGGGTGGACGCAGTATACATGGATTTCATGAAAGCCTTTGATAGTGTGCCCCATCGCAGATTAGTGGCCAAAGTGGAAGCTCATGGCATCAGTGGAAAGGTCCTTGAATGGATAAGGGATTTCCTTGCTGACAGGTCACAGCAGGTCATCGTAAATGGCGTAAGATCAGAACAAGCAAGAGTGACAAGTGGCATCCCTCAAGGCAGCGTCCTAGGTCCTATCCTCTTCGTCATGTACATCAACGACTTGCCTCGCCATGTCCACAGCCATATTGAGCTCTTTGCAGATGACACAAAGGTTTTTATGCGTAGCGACGACAGCAACTCTAGGGCTACTCTTCAAGAGGATCTAGACCGGCTACAGCAGTGGTCCACGGACTGGCAACTACGCTTTCATCCAGAGAAGTGCAGTGTCCTGAGACTGGGCCATCCAAAGGAAGCAGCCACTTACTGCATGAAGGGACGCAACCCCCAGGGAGTGGAGTGCACTCATTGGTTAGAGGAGAGTGATGTTAAAAAAGACCTGGGTGTGTTGGTGGACAAAGACTTGAGTTTCAAGAATCATGTGGCACACATAACAGCAAAAGCCAACAGAACCCTAGGCGTTATAAGGAGAACTTTTGACCATCTTACGCCGGAAACCTTTGTTTCACTCTACAAGTCCCTAGTGAGACCAGCTTTGGAATATGGCCACTCAGTCTGGCAACCAAGACACAAGACACTCTGCAGAGACCTGGAAGATGTCCAGAGGAGAGCAACCCGCCTGATAGGTCCTCTGAAGGATCTCCCGTACACAGAACGTCTTGCTAGCCTGAAGCTACCTAGCTTGGAGCATCGCCGTACCAGAGGTGACATGATCGACGTGTACAAATACGTCCATGGGATTTATGACACAGATCGACCAGTGCTCCCCCTCTTCCAAGGCAAGGACACCCGGGGGAACAGTCTTAAGTTAGCCAAGGGTCACTGCAGGCTGAATATGCGAGCCGGTTACTTCTCCCAGCGTGTTGCCACAGCCTGGAATAGTCTTCCGGACAATGTCGTAACCGCCCCATCCGTCAGTGAGTTTAAAAACAGACTGGATGCGCACTGGAGGAATGCACCGTCCCTATATGATCCAGTATGTTACCACTAGGCTGTGCCATGCATGCCACACATAGTCTAGTGACTTCTTTCTTCGAACGGTGAACAGGCCATACAGGCCTTCTACACCGCAAAAATCAAGTATCAAGTATCAAGAGTCAAGTGTGTGTGTGTGTGCGTGTGTGTGTGTGTGAGCATGCCAAAACATATTTATATTGGTCTTTTGATAAACCCAGTAGGCCTACTACTCAGCTTTTAAAAACTTTAAAGGGAACAATGTACGTTTCCAACGAGTGTAAGGCAAATAGCAAAGGGAGGGATGGGGGGTGGGGGGGGGGGGGGGTAAAAGTTCGCTTCCACACGGAAAAGACTTTGGAGAGTTTTGTGGGTTTGGATTGCACCCACGTAGCATGTGGATATTTCGTTTGGGCAACCGGAATTTGAATCTAGGCCAGATTGAACACTTGATCATGTGACAAATTGGAGCAGCAAGGCGCCAAACTATGCCGGAAGTGCACGAACGCTATGCGCAAAAAAAAAGAAGAAAAATTAGATGACGACAACCAAAAGCAGTACTTAACGAAGTAAGTACAATAATGCGACTGACGAATGTTAGTATTGAACCTTATTTGCCCAAAAGAATGTTTTTCATTAGGATGGTACCAGCCATTTGTTTTGTACGCAAGTAGAGATGATTCAAAAACGCTGTACAAGGAGATGCCCCATAGTTAAAAATTCGACTTTGCTTGAAAGTTGGTAAAGAAATGGTCGACTTTAGTCACAGTAATTTATATCAGAAGTCTGCATGAGTCTGGAAACTAGAATGGCAGGGAGAACCGCCTTAGAGGTTGAAACGCTCATTGATAGAGTTGAGGGTTCTTAGATCTACAGGAAGATAAATAGATATAATACATTTTTTTAAAACACACTCGTTGCACCAAAATCAGTGGATGTCTGTGCACATATCACTTTATTTATGATCAAAATTTGAACTGAGTAGCTCAGAAGCAAAGTGAAAGTCCCAATAATCAGTTTTAGATACCCCATCCCACCCCGCCCCAACTGTTAGGTGCAAAAGATTTTCCATATATGGAATCGGGGAAAGTGTGTGTGTGTGTTGGGGGGGGGGGGGGGGGGGGGGGGGCAGGAACAGCAATGATGGGGTGCAAAGTGTTATGATATGGGACTTGGAAGAGCAGCATAAAACAGTTTAACAAAATAGTGGGCCATTTCTTGATGCTTGAATTCATTCAGCATTTGTTTCAGATGTTCAGCTTAGAATTAGGCAAAATGTTAGTGTACACACATCCATAATGTCCATAGCTCCCCACTCTGAAAAATAGAAGAAAAAAAGAAACAGACAAGACTTGCCTACCAATCACAAGCTTTAAAACTGACCATCTGTCTTTCGTGCAGGAAGTGTACTGAACCCCTCACTATTGGTATCACTGTTGTATATCATTCATGATCTCTTTGACTGTCTTCCACAAGTTCTGTGTGTATGTCACATGGATGCGTGTGTGCACATGTTTATGTGTGTATGTGTAGGCAGTTGCTTTTCATTTGAAATTATCACTTTTTAATGGCTGCTTTATAAAATGTTTTTAGCTGTTCTGCTTCAGCCCTGATGTGGCCCTTTGCGGTCGGCTGGGCTATAAGCAACATTATCTTACTATCTTCTGCTTCAGATTGAGCCACAACTTAATCACCTGGCTAACAGTCACTGTGACAACAGTAACTTCATGAGAAAAGCTTTCCAAAGGCTTTATGAGAAAAGTAACCATATGACTAAATGAAAAGAGTAATTATGATTTTTATGAAAATAGTAACTAGAACCTCATGAAAACTGTGACATCATTTAAACATAAACAAGGACATCATAGAACAGTGCATGTGAATCATGGTCAATGCAAGGAAATGCTAACTGTGACACACGGTCAAGTGCAGTGAAACACTGTGACACACGGTCAAGTGCAGTGCAACACTAACTGTGACACACGGTCAAGTGCAGTGAAACACTAACTGTGACACACGGTCAAGTGCAGTGAAACACTAACTGTGACACACGGTCAAGTGCAGTGCAACACTGTGACACACGGCCAAGTGCAGTGAAACACTGACACACGGTCAAGTGCAGTGAAACACTAACTGTGACACACGGTCAAGTGCAGTGAAACACTGTGACACACGGTCAAGTGCAGTGAAACACTAACTGTGACACACGGTCAAGTGCAGTGAAACACTAACTGTGACTTGCAGTCAAGTGTAGTGAAACACTGTGACACAGTCAAGTGCAGTGCAACACTAACTGTGACTTGCAGTCAAGTGTAGTGAAACACTAACTGTGACACACGGTCAAGTGCAGTGAAACACTGTGACACATGGTCAAGTGCAGTGAAACGTAGAAGTACTGTGCACAAGAATGGCATTTTGTTAAGCACAGAAAAGTAACTGCCATGATTACTGTGTTTACTGCACATGGCTCATTGTGGTCATAAGACTTTTTTTTTCTTTGGATCAAATTGAGACATAGGTATCAACATCACTATCCTCAATGAAAATTACTGTTTTGATGTCATGTTTTTTAATTTTTTTTTTATATTGATATCATAATTGTCTGTGAAGAGCAGGAACACACATTATTTTTCATGGAAAATGTAACCAAGTTTTGTAGAGAAAGCAGATGAAAATGTTTCTTTGAAGGAATCTTGCATAGGGATTTTTGCTCTGTGTGAAGGTTTAAAATCTGGCAAGTCTTTTTCTGTTTCAGTGACTTCTCTTTCCACTGAGTCATGGATTTCCCAATGCCACTGCCAAACCAAGACATTGACAGTGGCGACTCAGACTCCAGTGACCTTCCACACCATGGAACTGATGACCTTGGTCACAGGCGCTTCGAGGTGAATGACTTGCTCCAGTCTCACATGAATGAAGACAGAGCGGATGCTGACGGTGACAGCATCATGTTGGACTTTGGAGACAGTTTGCTGCCAGGGGACGACTGGATGGCCACTTGGGTGATCTCTCCACCAATGGTGCAGGCCAAGGATCGGGATTTAGGTCAAGGGTTTGATTATGACGTTGACACACCTGTGTATTCACAAGGTTCTGTCCATGTGATGACCTGTCAAGACCCCAGTGGTGTTGGTGGACATGATTCTGGCGAAACAACATGGCACTTGCCTTTTCCCTTGGAGGAACCTAGATCTGCAGGCCGACACATCAGTGAGACTGGAAACAGGCGGCATCCTCCATGGCAGTCAACAGAAAGAGGTATGTTTGATAAAGTACATTTCCTTCTGTTGTTGTTTTTTTAACCTGAAACTCATCAGTTTCAGTCTCATCTTGGTTTTGTTGCTATTGTTGTTGTTTTTTTTTTTTTTTTTTTTTTTGTAGCTGTTGATTCTTTTCCATTGTTATCATCACCATCATCATTATCACTATCAGTATTGATTTGCATGATGTATACACACGTGCATGCACGCTCATGCACACACAACCACAGTAGGTACCAAGATCTTTTTGGCATACTAGGTGAATGCATTAGTCAGACATTTCCTAAATAGTAAATCATATCCACAAGACCCTCATCTTAAGTCCTTTAAACCTCGTTAAGTTATTTTTCCATCAGCAGTGAACCCTGTGCAGTGTGGTGTCATAGCTTAGCAGAAGTAATGTAGTATATATATGGACTAGTCCGCACAAGTTTAGCAGAAGTAATGTAGTATATGTGGACTAGTCCACACAAGTTTAGCAGAAGTAATGTAGTATATATGGACTACTCCACACAAGTTTAGCAGAAGTAATGTAGTACATATGGACTAGTCCACACGCAGTGACACCTTGATGAAAGCAGCTGTGGCTGTCGCAGTAGTTATAGTGTGTATTTTTCCTTATTTTAGTACATTTCATAGCATGATGCCTTTGTCACAAGTTTTGTTTTTTATTTTCTGTGTTATTGTTGAAGTTTTGATTGTTCCCCCAGTGTTTCTGTAATGTAGTAAAAATCTTTTCTTTTTTTACCTGGGTGTGTTTTTACTTGTCTGGTAGACCAAAATGACTTTCCTGCACCATTTTGCGAACAGTAATTCTGTTTTGATGCAGCAAGTTCTTTCACATATACTGAGTAATAGCAGCATATGGAGTCTTGGTTTATCATAATTCATATAGTCATTGAAATTTTTGTCATCATTTTGAAATTTGTTTTCATCATTCTATTTGTTTCTTTACAAAGTTAGTAAAAGCAGGAAAATGTACAATTCCCATTCCTCTACCTCTCCATTTATGATTTTTGTTTGTTTGTTCTTGAGCTGCAGTCCAGTTGATTGTAGATGTAGTAGTATCAGCTGGAGTTGGCAGGTTTCAGTGTGTGTATACTATCAGTTTGTCATGTTTTGCATTTCTGGCGTTTTCTAGTTTTATCAGAATTACAGTCCTTGAAAAACAAGAGTTGGGTTCTTGAAGTTTGAAAGGTTCAACTGTATGAACCTTGGTCCATAGAAAGAGCAGAAAAACAAAGTGTTCCTCTGTGTCTTCTTACTTCCTTGGCGGGTGAATTATCCACCAAGCAGCCAATCCTCTGAGCTCACTCACTCTCATTTGATTTACTTTTCACCCATGCAAACTCCTTGTGCCAAAGCTACACCCAGGCTTATTTTCTACCATGGTTTGAGTGGAAGTTGATCTTTGAGAAGGTGCTATGGTATTGCTGGATCAAGTTTGAAATCGTTCATCAGAGGATTGAGCTTTTCACTTTGGTATTGTTTTTCCACTCTTGAGTAATGTGAATGCTTTTGGCAGTTATGATCAGGGTCATTTGTTGCTGTTGACCAGGCACTGTGCCCCTGTGGGGGATATGCTGGGGCTCTTTCAGTCCAGGTAGCTCACCCACCTTCTGCAAATTCTGTTCCTGTCGCTTCCTCTTTTCTGTCTCTGTCATCCACTCTGCCTTTTGTTGTTGTTTTGCTTTGGTTTTGTTTTGGTTTTGGGGTTTTTTGCTTTTCACAGGGTATTTTTTGAATCATAAAGCATTAAAAATGTGCATCCTTATGTGAATCAGGGGTCCTGATTTTTCTTTAGATAGATGCAGTGCCTATTGGTGGTTGACGTGAGTATTTGTCTTTAGATAGATGCAGTGCCTAATGGTGGATGACATGAGTATTTGTCTTGTTTTTTTACAGATGGTCAAGCAGTAGGCACTACCGTTTGCATTTCAGAAATGAGATTTAATTTACTATTAACAGTTTGCTTTTCATATAAGAAAGCTCTGTTTTTAAAATGTAGTTTTCCTACCCCAAAATGACAGAAGACTGATGTTCTGCTGGAGCTTAAGAACAGCCTCTTATAGTCTTGATTTTTAATCACATTATCTGTATGATAACATCAAGATGATCATAACATACATTGGAAAGAGAGAGAGAGAAAACAAGGCAACAGAGGAAAAAAAAAGGTTTCAAGATAATTTGGTTAGAATAGTGGTGTGACAAAATGAGACCATTATGAATGTTGAAATTATTATAAATGTGTGTTACAGGACTAGCAAGTTCATATGGTAACTCGGAGCAGAACAGAGAATCACCTCAGATTACCAGTATCTCTTCACAGCCATGCACAAGTCCTGAAAACAGGTCGCTGATCACCCCCATTGATCAGCCCCTACCCATGCACAACGCTGCTCCAGTCCATCAGTTTGTTGGCAAAGGTCACACAGATGTACAGTTATCTGACACAGAAAGAGCAACACAAAATCAGAGCCCATCCTCTCCTTTTCCATTTGTTGACTTGTTGTGTCCTGGTTCTGCAGCTTTTCAAACTACCGCTTCAGAGAGTGGAGAAATCTGTCAGTCATATTTACAGTGTATGTTGAATCAGTGGGGTGGGATGGACTCGCCGACATGTGAAAACACAGAGTCTTCTTTACTGACCGCGGAACACAGTGCTGACTTCAGCAACGTCCATCAAGACACAGTGGAAAGGAAGCTTGCTGATACAGGCCAGGCTGACAGAGCAGGTCTGGATGTGCAGTCAGAACAAGGACGGTGCAAAGATACCATACCAAGGCCCATGCATGAGACGGTTGTTGTGTCTTTAACTCTTGATGACCTGGACCTGCCAGCTGATCTTGAAGACTTGAACTTGCTGATGACAGAGAAGGTTGATGGTCACTTTCATCACTCCATTGACCATGATTTGAGCGTTGATGGTCTTAACCAGGGTAATACATCAGTGCTAGGGAACAATGAATCAGAACAGTGTATGCTGTTGACGTGCACCTCCATGCCCATTTCCAGCAGCATGAACATTACACCTTCTACATGTACAATTTCTGGCCAAGCATCCATGGGAACAGAGGGTGGGCCATTGGTGTCCTGTGATAGCTCTGTTCATAGGAAACACCATATCTCCTCTGACCGTGGAGTGCTAGACACAGAAATACTGCCTTGTCCACCACACATAGATGACACCTGCTCACCAGCAGTGACCTCTCCACTTGATCAGAGGGTCACTACCTGCTCAGGAGCTGTATCTACCAGTGTGTGTTTTCAAGACAGTTGTGACAAGTTAAGCAGTCATGTCGTCTCCAGTTTGTCTCCTCACCAGTTTGATCAGGTGGTTGTCAGATCAGCTGAAGAGTCCTCCGAGATTCTGTCGACCCGATCCATAAACCTATGTTTGGGTGAAAGCTCTGTCGTTTCCGGAACTAACCTAGAAGTTTCTGCATGCCGTACTGCTGATGATTTTACCCCTCTACGCATACCAACAGACTGTCTCAATTGCAGTGGTGACAGCTTTTATTCTACAATGATTCAGGCCTGTATGACCAGCGAAGATTGCAACACTTTCATCCCAGTTGCAACAGTAGAGCTTCCCTCATGTACAGATGGCGTGTGAGTCAAGGTGTGTACTCGACATTACAGGAGACTCCATGGAGGGCCCATTGACTGAGAGAAAAGCACAGAATGCAGAGAACAGTTCACAGCTGTCAGAACAAGAAAACACAGATGGCCCGTATAGGACATCCTTGCAGTGTTCAAAAAAGCATAAACGAAGAGCAAAAAAATCAGCAGAATGTTGTATGTCGGAATTGTTCCCTCCTCGGCTTGGATCAGGCGAGACTGATGAAAGGCAAGATTGGCAGACTTCTTTCCACGTGCACCAGTTCAGGAACAAGGTGTTCATCTACCCCTTTGACAAGGAAAACAGCCACCGACTGGGAACAAAGACCACTGGAACAACAACAGAGGACAAAATTGCTGCACAGCTTGCTGTCCAGATTGCCTGCAGGGAGCAGTCGCAGGACGTGATGGCTAAAATCCGCCGCATGCGTGTAGGCAAGTCTGTGGGAAGACTGACTACGGGACAGGGAGAGTTCTACTGTCCTCCTGACTACCTCCGCCGAAGGACAGTCAGACAGATGCTGCTGGAAGCAGGTGGGAGGAACTGCACAACAGATGGAACACTTGGACAAATCTTCACCACTCTGACACGTAGGAACAAAGCTGTAGAACAAGCTGATAAAATATTGCACTCTAAACACCCAGCAGCTGTGGAAAATGAGATATCCCTTAAAATAGGAAAGAAAAGAAGGGCAGAAGACTTGACACACCTTTATGATTCACCATGCAAGAAAGCCAGACGTGTCATTCAGACAGAGGGAAACTCGGAACACACACGATGATATGCTTGACATTGAACAGGTCTGTGCCAGTTTAAGGAAAGACGGCTGTATCCTGATACCGTGGGTGGTAATGGCAGCATTTCTGCAACACCACCAAATAGATGCGTTCAGCAGTCCGGAATGCCACTGGATGGGAGAGATGGAAGTGTTACATCTGTGGAGTCACTGATGGAAAGCAAGGCAGTAAGAAATGACACAGTTGATGGTGCACATTCTGCTGTCTTCCTGGACTGTGAAATAAGAGGGCAACAAGGCCAGAAGATAAGATTTCTGCAGCTGGATGTGTTCCACAGATGATCAGTGAATACAGTTCCTGTGCTACAAGTCATTGTGATGGAAGTCCTGTGGGTGATAGTCATTGTCATGGAAGTCCACCAGATGATAGTCAGTGTCATGGAAGTCCACCAGATGATAGTCATTGTCATGGAAGTCCACCGGATGACAGTCAGTGTCATGGAAGTCCACAGGATGATAGTCATTGTCATGAAAGTCCACCGGATGATAGTCATTGTCATAGAAGTCCACTGGATGACAGTCATTGTCATGGAAGTCCACCGGATGACAGTCATTGTCATGGAAGTCCACAGGATGATTAGTCATTGTCATGGAAGTCCACAGGATGATAGTCATGGAGTCCACCAGATGATAGTCATTGTCATGGAAGTCCACCGGATGATAGTCAGTGTCATGGAAGTCCACTGGATGACAGTCATTGTCATGGAAGTCCACTGGATGACAGTCATTGTCATGGAAGTCCACAGGATGATAGACATGGAAGTCCACCAGATGATAGTCATTGTCATGGAAGTTGTCCGGATGATAGTCATTGTCATGGAAGTCCACGGATGATAGTCATAGTCATAGAAGTCCACTGGATGATAGTCATTGTCATGGAAGTCCACCGGATGATAGTCATAGTCATAGAAGTCCACTGGATGATAGTCATTGTCATGGAAGTCATCTGGATGATAGTCATTGTCATGGAAGTCATCCGGATGATAGTCATTGTCATGGAAGTCCACCGGATGATAGTCATTGTCATGGAAGTTCACAGGATGATAGTCATTGTCATGAAAGTCCACCGGATGATAGTCAATGTCATAGAATTTCCACTGGATGATAGTCATTGTCATGGAAGTCGTCCGGATGATAGTCATTGTCATGGAAGTCCACGGATGATAGTCATTGTCATGGAAGTCCACCGGATGATAGTCATTGTCATGGAAGTCCACAGGATGATTGTCATAGAAGTCCACAGGATGATAGTCATTGTCATGGAAGCCCACGGATAATAGTCATTGTCATGGAAGTCCACAGGATGATTGTCATAGAAGTCCACAGGATGATAGTCATTGTCATGGAAGTCCACCGGATGACAGTCATTGTCATGGAAGTCCACAGGATGATAGTCATGGAAGTCCACCGGATGATAGTCATTGTCACGGAAGTCGTCCGGATGATAGTCATTGTCATGGAAGTCCACCGGATGATAGTCATTGTCATGGAAGTCCACAGGATGATTGTCATAGAAGTCCACAGGATGATAGTCATTGTCATGGAAGTCCACGGATGATAGTCATTGTCATGGAAGTCCACAGGATGATTGTCATAGAAGTCCACGGATGATAGTCATTGTCATGGAAGTCCACCAGATGATAGTCATTGTCATGGAAGTCCACCGGATGATAGTCATTGTCATGGAAGTCCACCGGATGATAGTCATTGTCATGGAAGTCCACTGGATGATAGTCATTGTCATGGAATTCCACCAGATGATAGTCATTGTCATGGAAGTCCACCGGATGATAGTCATTGTCATGGAAGTCCACCGGATGATAGTCATTGTCATGGAAGTCCACTGGATGATAGTCATTGTCATGGAAGTCCACGGATGATAGTCATTGTCATGGAAGTCCACAGGATGATAGTCATTGTCATGGAAGTCCACCGGATGATAGTCATTGTCATGGAAGTCCACCGGATGATAGTCATTATCATGGAAGTCCACTGGTTTGATAGTCTTTAGTCACGGAAGTCCACCGGATGATAGTCATAGTCACAGAAGTCCACAGGATGATAGTCATAGTCACAGAAGTCCACCGGATGATAGTCATAGTCACAGAAGTCCACAGGATGATAGTCATAGTCACAGAAGTCCACCGGATGTAGTCATAGTCACAGAAGTCCACGGATGATAGTCATAGTCACAGAAGTCCAGTGGATGATAGTCATTGTCATGGAAGTCCACCGGATGATAGTCATTGTCATGGAAGTCATCCGGATGATAGTCATTGTCATGGAAGTCCACAGGATGATTGTCATAGTCACAGAAGTCCACCTGATGATAGTCATAGCCACAGAAGTCACAGGATGATAGTCATAGTCACAGAAGTCCAGTGGATGATAGTCATTGTCATGGAAGTCCAGTGGATGATAGTCATGGAAGTCCACCTGATGATAGTCATAGCCACAGAAGTCCACAGGATGATAGTCATAGTCACAGAAGTCCAGTGGATGATAGTCAATGTCACAGAAGTCCACAGGATGATTGTCATAGTTATAGAGGTCAGTGAATAATAGTCAGTGTCTTGGAAGCGCACCAGGGAGAAATGATAGTGTGGATGACAATAAGCAGTGGGATAAAACGCAAGACGTCATTGAAAGAGATGAAGTGAGTTGTTCTGGCAGAGCGACGGAAGAACGTCATTGTCAGTCTAGTTATAGTTCAGGATCCTTGCAGAAGAAGCAGAGAAGGGGCAGCTGGAAGGAGCTGTACTGGAGGGAACGCAGTGAGAAGTAGTCCAGTGATTTCTGGTGATGCTGACAGTGGCTTCCCTCAGAAACAGCAGACAGTTGTGCTTGGTCAGTGCAGTCAGTGTATGATGAAGACTCCACTGTTATCTATGAATCGGGTTCAGTGGGTGCAGCTACAAGCTGTGCAGACGTTGGAGAGACTGAGGCAGGAGAGACTGAGGCATCTGCAGGAGGTACAGAGCCCACAGAACGCGAGACGTTGAGACTGTGTGATGTTGAGAGTCTCCCTGTTGTGGAAAAGGATGACGGACACATCAGCTCTGATGCCATACATGATGGTGGAATGGATACTTTGTATCAGAAGCCATTTGTGCTGGTGGTCCATCAGCGAGCCACGAACAGTAAACCCTGTGGACAAACCACATCAGAAAATGATGCACCCAAAGAACAGCTGCAGAACAAGAACACTGTCTCCACAGCCGAAAGACAACTATGTGATGAGGCTGCAGATGGGAACAGAGAAAGTCAGCAGAACAGTCTACAGATTGCAGAGGTGTTCAGCATACAGACTGACATGTATGATAACAACTTTCCATCCGGAATAGTAGCAAGTTCTGCTTCTGAAAGCATTGTGTTAATGGAAAGTTCACAGCTTGTGTCAGCAGAAAATTCATGTAGATCTTCTGTCCCTGGTCCCTTTCATTCCACTGTTACATTTGAAACCCCGCTGCCTGCTGCCACCTATAGCTTGACTGCTTCTGAATGCCACTTTGTACAAGTCAGAGAAAATACGGAACATCTTGCGGAACCTGCCGGCGCTAATAGCTTGACTACTTATGAATGCTACTCTGTTCAAGCCAGAGAAAATACACATCTTGCGAAATCTGCACAACAGGAAAAAAAGTTGATTGTGATAGATCAGGAAAAATGTGGTGATGCTTTGATAGAACCAAGGCCATATTATATACATGTGAAGACAGATTCAGAGGCATGTTCCACTGAAAGTGGAGGTGTTTGTATAACAGTTCCCCCTGCCAGTGTTTCAGAGGATTCCTTAAACAATGTGGACAGAAAAGACAGTCTGCTTGCTGTGGGTGCAAAACATCTGGCATTTGTAACAGCCGATGACTGTTGGGAACACACTTCTGCCAGTAACTGCCTCAATGACACAGCCAGTACACCTTTGACTCTCACAGCTGGTGTTGATGAGCTGTGTACATGTGGTGCTGAGACCTCACACTGTTCAGGCAGACAGGATGGTGGGGTGATGGTACCAGCAAGCATGCCTGCCACACAGGTGCTGAAACTGCAGGGCAGTGCTGATGGTGTGCTCATTGATGAGGATGTCATCTGTCACTGCAGTCCTGTAGTCGCAGCACAGCAGGCTGGAGTTGCCGTCCCTTCACCTGACTTTATGGGAGAAGCTGTGATGCCTGGCCAGTCCACCTCAGCTGGTGACACTGCTTCACCTGATCTTGTGAGTGCTTCAGGCAGCAGTAGGTCTTTGTTTTCACTGTCACGTCAGATAGAACCCAGCACTATGCACAGATTGAGCATTGAAAGAGGAGCTGAGAGAACGGTTGGAGTATCGGGTGCTATCGTTAGTGAAGCTGGAGATGAAGTGTCCTCAGCATGCTTGTGGCCTGCCTCAACAAACGAAGACAGTGTTGTGTTCCAGTCTCAACATGATGTGGATCGACTGACGCCAGCTTTGCCATTTTTGAAGTCTGAAGATCTGAATTCTTTTGACCTCAGCCAGATTGACCTCCCTGCTGACTTTCAGCAGAGTACTTCTGAGTCTTTTGAAACTCAGGCGGAGTCCACTACATCAGATGTTATGTGGTGTGGAGATCCACAAACATCGCCAGTCAGTCTGGTACGTAACATTTCTGTGGAAAACAAATACCAAAGTTCTGCTGGGGTGAGTGTTGAGAACAGTGTTGAAGAAAAAGTTGAAAGCCGTTCCACACTGGTGGAGGAACTGGACCCTCTGGCGTTATGGATGGAAGAGTTGGCTGAATGTGACACACAGGAGATGACTCTCAGCACACTGTCCAGACCAGAATCGGAATCAAGATCTCTGGAGATGCTGGCAGAGGATATACAGCTGCTAGCAGAATCTTTAGAGCTAAATTGTATACATCCCAGAGACCTGCATTCTGACAGTGGTACAGGGCAACATCATACGCCTTACGATTCAGGTCAGGCATTGGTGGTTGATGTGAATGCCTCCAGATTAACCTGCGTGCCATTGGCCGCAGACAGCAATGAACAGATCCAGTGTGTGTGTGAAGATGCAGGGCCTGAGAACATGGCTGTGGACACTGACAGCTTTGATGAGCTGCTCCAGAGTCTCAG
Organism: Conus ventricosus; assembly: GCA_018398815.1. NCBI lineage: Eukaryota > Metazoa > Mollusca > Gastropoda > Neogastropoda > Conidae > Conus > Conus ventricosus. Next base: position 121,585,231 of record CM031598.1, on the reverse strand, counting down.
TCACTCTGCTGGTGACAGTGACTGTGTTCAGACCACTCATCATCCACCCTCCACATGCATGTGTGACACAGTGCTGTGCCAAAACTCCAGTCTGTCCATGGACCATGGCGCAGGACCTGCTCACACAACCACAGGCAGGCGTCACTCTAGTGATAGCTCTGTGTGCACTTCTGCCACAGGTCAGTCATTGTGCTGTACAGAAAGTTCACACATTGAATCCTTGTCTTTGTCATCATCTGAACGTCCAAGTCACTTTGCTTCACAAACTTTAGATGGACATCTCATGGGCAGCTGTTCTGGATGTTCAGATCAGAGTTGTATTCCTTCTGTTCCCAATTCCAGTACTTTGAACAGGGACATTATTGTGATGGTTTATGGTCAAGGTATAAACACAGAGAGCGCAGTTGTCAGTAGTCCAGAAAACTATGTCCAGGCTAGTTTGAGTGATCATCAGGCTGGTTCAGGTGATTCAGGTTGTCTGCTGTCACAAGAATTGGTTTCCAGTGTGAATTTGACCACAAACGAAGCAAGCTCCGTATTTTCTCTGCCCAGTTGTCCACATTTTCTGGCTGGAGCGAGTGGTGTACCAATTCTAAAGAAAGATATGTTGCCAGAGCTGCACAGTGACCATGTTGGAAACAGTAAAGAAAACGTCAATCCAGCAGACTCACTGAAAGATTCTGTAGGCAGTGTCCAGGCAGTAGACCCCTTCACGTCACTGCCCATTGTTACCTCTGATGTCTGTGATCCAGCAGACTCATTGAAAGATTTCGTAGGCAGTGTCCAGGCAGACCCCTTCACGTCACTGCCCGTTGTTACCTCTGATGTCTGTAATCCAGCAGACTCATTGATAGATTTCGTAGGCAGTGTCCAGGCAGTAGACCCCTTCACGTCACTGCCTGTTGTTACCTCTGATGTCTGTAATCCAGCAGACTCATTGAAAGATTTCGTAGGCAGTGTCCAGGCAGTAGACCCCTTCACGTCACTGCCTGTTGTTACCTCTGATGTCTGTAATCCAGCAGACTCATTGAAAGATTTTGTAGGCAGTGTCCAGACAGTAGACCCCTTCACGTCACTGCCCGTTGTTACCTCTGATGTCTGTAATCCAGCAGACTCTTTGAAAGATTTCGTAGGCAGTGTCCAGGCAGTAGACCCCTTCACGTCACTGCCCGTTGTTACCTCTGATGTCTGTGCCAATCAGCGCCAACCCTACAGCCCATCAGAGTTAACAACTGTCACTTCATTGAGAACATTTGTACCATGTTCAGAAGTATCGGCGAAGGACAACCAGTCATTGCTATCTGTGTGTGGATCACTACACACCGTGTTAACCCCATCACTACCAGACTTTCCTCGGTGTGCTGTCACAGCCAGTGAATCATCACTACCATCTTCATCTGCATGGCCTGCTTTTGAGCCAGCTTCCACCATGAATGTTCCCAATGAGGTTCCTTATCTCTTGACCGTCTCGCCGTCTGTTCCTCATCAACAAGGGCTTGCAGTAACTGCAGAACTGCCTCAGCCAGCTGTGAAACAAGAAAGTGTGTCCTTGACATTTTCAGAGTCTGCATCAGATGAGATTCTAAGGCAGATTCCATCTTACACAGCAACCATGTCGCTGTCAGTTAAACCAGAAATGTCTGGATTACAAGAGACACCATCCAGTGACACCAGTGTTTGTCCAGTTGTGACAATAGCAGATCAGACTGTAGAACAAGACAACGTAAGCATGGCATCTCATTCATCAGCCGTTGTTTCTAGAGCAGATGTGGAGCAGTTCTGTACAGTCAGCATGGCATCTGTTTCCGCAGTGGAAGAGCAGAGCAAATCACCAGAACATAACTTACCAGTGTCAGTGTCACAGTGTAAAACATCTTTTCAACAATTTATGTCTAGATCGAAAAAAAAGAGTGCAAAATCTTCAGAATTAGAATCAAAAGAGAGTTTGGCAGCATGTTCAGAATATGAGTTGTTAAAACCAAGACAGAAGTCTTCAGTGCCCTCAAACAGTGGTCTGTCAAAGCCTTCAAAACTTGCAGTGTCAGATACAACAGAGAGGCCAAAGTCCTCAGAACATGTGTTATCAAAGATGAACCAAAAGTCCTCAGTGAGTATTCACTGCTCACCAACCAGATCAAAGGCAGAAATTTCAGAACTGTTAGAACAGACGTCTAGAGAACCTGTTCGGCGCTTCTCATTGAGGTCAAGGCCAGTGTCTTTGGAGACGTCAACATCTCGCCCATCAAAGTCAAAACCATTCAAGCTGTCAGATATTCTGCCCAGACCCAGAAAAACAAAATGTACAGAACGGGCCTTCCCAAAGTGCAAAGCAAAATCCAAGTCTGCATTAATGAAATCGAAGGTAGAATGCAAGTCATCATGGGTGAAACCAAGGTGTGTCAAGAGTGCAGCAGTTGATGCTCCATTGGTTGTGTCCAGCACAGAGGCAATGGTAACAGAAAGTAAGGCTACCTGTGTGTGTCAGTCTTCACATTTTGGTGCTTCTGTCCCAGCATGCAGCACATCATCATCTGGAGAGGGTTGTTCTGTTGTATCACCTGCATTACCTAAAACGAGGAAACGTTCAGCGAGACGTGGCAGCCAGGTGTCACCGCTGAAAGTGACGGCACTGCCTCCGCTGGTGATGGCGTCAGATCGTTCCCTGCCTCTGACCTTGTCCTCAACGTCACCGGTGACACCAGGGACGTCAACCACCTTGAAATATGTGGTTACTCCTGTCCTCGGCAACAAGTGAGTAGATACTGTATTGACGATGATACTGAAAAGCATTGATGCAGCACTATGTCTTGCACTAGCAACTCAGTACACTGTCCACTCACTGTTCACAGAAATAAAACATTCATCCCAAACCACGTCATTATCCACCTCCCACCACTGACCCAAAGCAGTGTGTAGACGCCCCACTCCCTCCTCCACCAGTCTTCTTTCCTCCCATTGGACACACACAGCATTCAACACAGAAATGGGAATGCTGACCAGACAGACCTGTGTCAGGGCTTTCAGTAAGACTCTGGCAGAGATCAGACATTGTGCAAACTAGGCGGTAATGGTTTCCAGTCATGTTGTGTGCTGAAAAACAAACTGCTGTCTCCCAGTTTGTAAATGTTGCACGTTGAAAGTGTCAGGAGCTTTTCGTTAGGATAAATACAAAATGGTTGGGAAGAATGATGCATGGTTGAAAGGCAGACAAATACAGGGTGCGTGAGCCATTGCAGTGGCAGAATGCAGGACTGGTGTCTCATTCACGCACTGAAGCAAGTGGTGTTTCTTTTGTAACGGTGTTATGTGTTTTTTTTTTTTTTTCAGTATGTCTATTGGCTGTGTTGTGCCTTTGATACTAGCTAGTGCTTTGTGGTTCTTTTATCTTTTCTGATATGATTAGTGTACCTTTGAAAATGGTGTAATGTTTCTCATTTTTTCCTCTTTCGGCTAACCCCCCCCCCCCCCCCCCCCCCCCCCAGGTCTTTGCAAATGGTTAATTGATAAGTATGTGTATCGGTAAATAGTTGATGTTGATTGCTTGGCATCATCAGATTATGTCTTGTTCATGAGTCTCGTATTCCACTTCATATTGTTTTCTATTTTCATTTTCACAGGGACAGAAATTGCCCAGGTGATTTTTGAGTGCCCTGGGGACAAGTTGACATAAAAATCTATTTGTTCTGTTACATTTCTACTCATCCTTTATAATTTAATAGAGTTAATAACACTAACTATTGGTACTGGTAGGTACTACCAAGTTAATAACACTAACTATTGGTACTAGTAGGTACTACCAAGCTTGCCTGTTTGCTGTTAACATGTAACTCTTCAGCCCAAATTGGGCTTTCTTTTACTCTCTTTTTCTACCGGCAATCAATCAAACATTCCACATGAACATCATGTTCAAATAAAGTTCATTTCGTATTCTATCTGCGTGGTTTTTTTGTTTCTTTGTTTGTTTGGGTTTTGGTTAAATCCTATTTTAGCGGCGCAAAACATTTGAGCCCCGATGCGCGATAACCCTAACCCTAACCCTGACGCTCCTAACCCTAACCCTAAAATAGGATTTAACCACTCAAATGTAACCCTAACCCTAACCCTAACCCTGACCCTCCTAACCCTAACCCTATAACCCTAACCCTAAAATAGGTTGTAAGCACTCAAATGTTTTGCGCCGCTAAAATAGGATTTAACCTGGGTTTTTTTTCTGCGTGGCTGAACGATGTGAAAATGTGCTATGATGAAAAAAACGGTCGCCGATACGCATCGCTTCGCGGGTCGTAGGTCGTGACCGGATTTCTAGTTTCGATACTTTACTCGCGAGTGCGTCGCACAACATCGTTACTAAAATTAGATATTCAGTCATGCAGAAGTAGAAGATGCTTTTTCCATTGGTTAAAAAAGCGAGGGGAAGTTCCTTATAGAAGCTTGAATAAGTAAACATTTTCAAAGTGCTGCTATTTGCGACCAGCAAGAGGGATTTATTTCAAAAGTATTCAAAGAGAGATAAGGATGTTCTCTTTCATTCCATAACAATATCAGTTTGCTTGAATGTAGAACTATGACGCACAATTATTCTGAAGTGAACTACCCAACGAAGCAGCCGATCAACTTTAGGTAGAAATGGCGTCTGCCACGAGCGGCTGCACTGAACCCAGTCAACAAAACGCGGTTCCTTCTCTGATCGGTAAGTGCGGCCAAAATACGCGTGTTAAAATACATACAGAATACGAATGTTTTCAGAGTTTGAAAAAGCAAAGATATAATATGCCTCTATATTCCATTAGCCATTCCTGAATTATCTGAACGATTTAATCAAATCAATTTTGTGTCTGTGTGCATTTCCTTTTCTTATTTTCACTTTCAACGGTGTTTGCTAAATAGAGATGAAATTGTACTGAAATCACAATGCTCGTTTATGTGGATGATCACACACACACACACACACACACACACACACACACACATACACACACACACACACACACACACACACACTCTCTCTCTCTCTCTGAAAAAAAAATGTGTTTGCTTATCTGTTACCCATGGAAATAAAGATCATCATCATCATCATCATCATCATCATCATCATCTCTCTCTCTCTCTCTCTCTCTCTCTCTCTCTCTCTCTCTCTCTCTCTCTCTCTCTCTCTCTCTCTCTCTCTCTCATTATGTGACAGTATTTTCAAAGTACACTGTTCCAGTTGCTGATGATGTCTTATTTCCCACATTACATAACTGCAAGGGCATTAGTACACAACCTGAACCTGTTTACACTGTGCATGCTCACTCACAAGACAAACTCTGACACTCCTTCCCTTTATTGTTAAACACAGTGCTGCGCATACGTTATCACACACGCACACGGGCACACGCATACACATGCGTACAGTGATATGCACACAGAATCACATATCATTTCATGCATACATATACACAAAAATGGGGAGGGGGGGGGGGGGGGGGAAGCACAGGTGTTCAGCAATGATTTATAAGGTCTGTTATCATGTCGGTGTTCTGTTGTATAACTGTAATCCACACTGGCCACAGTGACGATCACTTATCCAGTGCGTCTTTGTGGATACCTTTGCAGTTGATGACCAGTACCATGCACTGGAGGCTTGGTGGGATGGCTTTGGCAGAGAGAGAAAAATACCCAGACCACCAGCAGTACAGTACCATGCACTGGAGGCTTGGTGGGATGGCTTTGGCTGAGAGAACCACCCAGACCACCAGCAGTACAGTACCATGCACTGGAGGCTTGGTGGGATGGCTTTGGCTGAGAGAACCACCCAGACCACCAGCAGTACAGTACCATGCACTGGAGGCTTGGTGGGATGGCTTTGGCAGAGAGAACCACCCAGACCACCAGCAGTACAGTACCATGCACTGGAGGCTTGGTGGGATGGCTTTGGCAGAGAGAACCACCCAGACCACCAGCAGTACAGTACCATGCACTGGAGGCTTGGTGGGATGGCTTTGGCAGAGAGAACCACCCAGACCACCAGCAGTACAGTACCATGCACTGGAGGCTTGGTGGGATGGCTTTGGCAGAGAGAACCACCCAGACCACCAGCAGTACATTGTGACAACCATCTGCTGCTGCAGCTCAGTGCATTGAAAGATACAACAGAAGAAACCTGGTCTGACATTGAACATATTATTTGCAACCAAGTTGAAGCTGAGCCAGATCTGGAAAGTGGAAAGTGTTCTCAAGGGCAAACTGTCACAGTGTATGATGACACTGCACTGTACATTGGTGAAGTTCAAGGTAGGGACAAGGCTGTTGTGAATTTAATGGACCAAGTTCCTACCTGAAACATCTTCACATGGAAACATGAAGACACTGATGTTGAAAGGCATGTGGGATTTGAAAACAGGCAGCTACAATGGATATACATGGTTTGTAGAATATTAAAAAATAAGTCTGCGCAAAGTTTCAGAGAAAAAATACTACATGTGATATCAATTTGAACAGCACAAAAACCTCTCAGAGACAAGTTTTGCTTGTTTAAAAATTATTTGGAAAATTCATATGTATGATCTGAACATTCTGAAGCAATTTGCAAACCCTGGTGAAGTCCAGAAAAACTTCAGTTTTAAACATCTTGACTAGAATTCAGCCCCTGTGATTTTAAAGTGTTTGGTAAGGTAAGTAGGCACGCAAAATGTGAAGGCCCTACCTTTGATAGTTCAGGTTTTATAGCTTTTTTAAATAATGGCATTTTAGCGAAAACAGCCCTGATGTGGCCCTTTGCGGTCGGCTGGGCTCTAAGCAACATTATCTTATCTTATTTTAGCGAAAATTGTGACACTGTTTCTTTTTTGTTTGTTTTTTTCATTTTGTCACATATTTACACGGTCAATGTGTTCTAATGACATAAGATATTGACTTAAGTATTTAGAATGTTTTCCCCTGGTTAAAGCTTTACACACGTTCTCTGTAGACCACAGTGAAATTCTGGATATTCAGGTGGGTTTTGTTTTGTTTTTGTTTTGTTTTTGTTTTTTGTTTTGTTGTTGTGGTTTTTCCTTTTTTTTTTTTCTTTCAAAATGGTGTTTGGATTATATCGTGTCAGAATACTTCAACTTTGTGAACTGCAGTTAATTGAAAACTATTTGAGAGAGAGCTATAAAATTTTACATGGTAAATTCTTTCAACAAGCCCTTCAAAATGGTGTAATATTGAAAAAGATGTTTTTTACTAGTGGTTTTGCTTGGTAGTCACACTGTTAGCAGCGCAGTCACAAGCCAGCCAACATTCAATAACGGCATATTTTGCTTGAGTGTGATTAAGGCCTAAGAGGGAAAAATAGATGTAAAACAATTCGTTTGTTTACCAGCGTATCTCTTCCATTATCGTAAGAAGTGTGCAAGAAAAGAAAACAATAGAATCATCATCTTGGACCAGTTTGAAACAAGAAGTTAGATCATGGATTTATCTTAAATTAAAGCAGTTGACTCAACCACTACAATAAATCAACTTTTTTTTTTTTATCAGGACAAGTAAGAAGTGACTATACTGTCATTCTACTCCATTGCTCTTTTTTGTTTTTTATTTCACATTTCATTTTGTTTATGGGCCACCTGACCACAAAGGGTTGTGTTAGTCATTCTACTCCAGTGCTCTTTTTATTTCACATTTCATTTTGTTTATGGGCCACTTGACCACAAAGGGTTGTGTTAGTCATTCTACTCCAGTGCTCTTTTTATTTCACATTTCATTTTGTTTATGGGCCACTTGACCACAAAGGGTTGTGTTAGGGAGGGCATCAGAGTCATTCTCAACTCATGGAAATAGGTTTTCTGGAACATGCAAAACATTTTCTTAAAACATAAACATTTTCTCCAGTGGAAGTTTTGATGAAAGGTAGGTTTAGGGGACAGGTTGATTTGACAGTTTTGAGATCTGCATATTGATGACTTTCTATTTTTACTTCCCCAGATATTTTACTTTTACCTGGGCCTGAATTTGGCCATTGCTTTTAACTTCTTGAATCGAGTGCGACCCCTTGTTGCCAAATTTGCTCCAGGGGCCAACAGTCTTGAGTTGCACTGTTTTATGTTTTATGTTATTTTATTTTACTTTTTAACATGGTGACCTACTCGTTTTTGAGTGAACCAGTATTTTAGGAAGAAGAAGAAGAAGAAGTATGTTTTTCAAGAACTTGAAGATCACGTCAGATGGAGCATCTCTGAACACGGTTTTCATGGAGTCTGCCAAAATGTATCTGACATGATGAATGTTCCAACAGTCAATACAAACATGTTTTACAGTGAGTAATATGTCACATACAATACAACATGGAGCTTCATCATCATTTAAAACTTAAGAGAGGAGTGGGTATGGGGTATAAACAGAGTGGTCGGTATGCAATCTGCAGAAAACTGTGTCTTCTTTATAGCAACCAGTTGCAGGTGATAAAACGTTTTGATGTCGGAATGGATTTTAAAGAGTTTGTTATCAGTCTGAGTGTTAGGTCTTTATGCCAGAGGTCTTTAATGTCTCACACACACACACACACACACACACGCACACACACGCATACACACACACACACACACACACACACACACACACACACACACACAACGCATGCACACACACACATGCACACACATAAACACACGCACGCGCGCATTCCATACGTTAAAGACCTTGGCGCCAAAATCTGTTCAAAAACGAGTCTAGAGCAGATGCAAAAATTTGCAAGTGAAATGGGGAAAAAAAATTGTACAATGGAAATAAAATGTTTCCATTATGATTGTACAAATTTGAAACTGATTAAGCGATCGACCTGAAATTAAGCAAACTCTGCATTACTGGGTGGAAAGATTGTACTTTAAATTAAGTGGTTATTGAAATTAAGTAAATTGAAATTTTCTCACAGAGCGTCTTTGGCCTGTACATCAGGAAAAAACTTGGAATCATCCTGTTTTTGAATTAATTCTTTTCTTTTTTTTACAAAGCAGTTTTATTTTTCATACAGATCAAGTATTAAAAGTATAGTTTCAAGATACACAGACATACGATTGGATGGATAAATAAAAGAACAGGTTGATCAGCAGATAAAATGAACCAGCAGGGAAAGTGAGGTGTGAGAAGGCAGACTAGGATTGGTTGAAGAGTTTGTATTGTGTGTGTTGGATTAGATGATGAAATGTACGAACAGGCGATAGGAGATATGAACAGGTATATGAACAGAAAAGGCAAATGATAGGTACTCAAAGAATTTGCAAAGAGCACGTATGTACACAAGTTAGTGTGTGATACACTTAGTGTGTTTGTATGTGTACATGTAGATGAGTGTGAATTTTCATTGTGTATGTATGTAAAAAAGTTAGTATATATGAAACACTCAGTGTGTATGTGTGTGTGTGTGTGTAGATTAGTGTGTCTGCATGTGTGGATAGACAGAATGCATGTGGAACACTTTTTTTTCTGGAAATATTCAGAAATTGTGAAAACATTCGTCTGTTGAAAATTTGTACTTCGCCTTTTAAAAAAACAAAACAAAAAATGAAGCAATCCTTACTGAAATGAGAGACTTGAGATGTACCATGTGTGTACAGGTACCACCCCTGCCCATGGGCAGAGACGTGATGAGATGTACCATGTGTGTACAGGTACCACCCCTGCCCATGGGCAAAGACGTGATGAGATGTACCATGTGTGTACAGGTGCCACCCTGCCCATGGGCAGAGACGTGATGAGATGTACCATGTGTGTACAGGTACCACCCCTGCCCATGGGCAGAGACGTGATGAGATGTACCATTTGTGTACAGGTACCACCCCTGCCCATGCCACCCACTGTATCGTGGATGTTGGGAAGGATGGGAGTGGTCCCCCCTGCATCCCGTTCAGTCCAGCGTTGCTGAGCTGCACCTCCTGAAGTCGATGCCAGCAGTGGCCGCCTGTCCCAGAGAGCTGCCGCAATATCCACACTGCGTTCGGGAAGGCAAGTTTGGGATGATGGTAACCGGGAACATTTAGTTAGCATGTAGACATCTACTCCACGATGCTTTACAAAATGACTTCATTGTATCAATTAATTGACTCTTGTTTCATAGTTAGAATGGCATACATATAATATGCAAGTGGCACTGCCCACAGATACTGTTATAAGCATATTAATCATGCAAGCATTGTACATGCTATAAGTATATAATCATACAAGGATTGTACATGCTACAAATCGTGGAAGAAGTTTATTGTTTCAAGCTTATCTTGAATTTAGTGAGAGAATCCGAGTGTCTGAGAGACAGAGACTGTTTGTTCGATGTCACTTAGGCTTAGGGAAGCACCTTGTTCTGGTGCAGGCACCAGCCAGTCTTCACATGTATGGATCAGCAAGAGGTCTCATCAGGGACCGTACAGCAAAGGGACTAACAAGAGCCAGATGGGCCGCGCGAGTACTGCTCGCGAGCAGACGGCCGAACCTTGGGCGTTAAGAACTTCCGGTGGCAGCTTCTAGCGAGTAAACAATGTGTGGAACACGCGTGTCGGACGGTGTAAATCTCGTTTTTTCGCATGAACACTCCAATTTCTTGTACCAAAAACACATCGCATCTAATATGGGGGGTGCATAACTGTGCCATTGTTGGCTGTCCCGCCCAGAAATCTAAACACAAAGGGCTTACATTTCACAAATTAAATGGCGAAAGGTACGAACGATGAGTGGAGAATGCAGCTGATCAACAGTATCAACAGACAAGATAAATCGTTCAACCCCCACAGGGCTACAATTTGCTCCCGTCATTTCAAGGATTCTTGCTTCAAAACTGTTAAGTCTGAGCATAGACTCATAAATCGTTCAGTTAATAGCAGTATTTCATCGAATAGGTTTCTGTATGACAATTAAGTTCGGGCATCCAAAATATCAGTGATGTCCAAGTGTTGGTTGTTTTACAAGGGCCGCTCATTGAAGTAAACAGTTTCCATTCTGTGTGTGTGTGTGTGTGTGTGTGTGTGTGTGTGTGTGAGTGAGAGAGAGAGAGAGAGAGAGGAGAGAGAAGAGAGAGAGAGAGAGAGAGAGAGAGAGGAGAGAGAGAGGTATGTTTATGTGTGTGTGTCAGTGCATGTTTATGTGTGTGCGTGGTAATTTCTGAAGTCACGGTAAAGGCAGACACATCGTCTTTTTGTTATACACACAAATAGTAATTGATGTACATGTACTCTTGAACTTGCATGATGTAGTCAACCCATACGTCACAGGTTTCATCAGTAGACTACAAAGCCTTTTAGACCTCTCTCTCTCTCTCTCTCTCTCTCTCTCTCTCTCTCTGTCTCTCTCTCTCTCTCTCCTCTCTCTCTCTCTCTCTAACACACACACCACATCACACACACACACACACACACACACACACACACACACACACACATACATATATATATATTATATATATATATTTATATATATATATATATATATTATATAATATATATATATCCTGATGACAGCGCAACACGCTTGAAACAAATTTGTAGATAGTTTTAAGATTCCTCTTTTAACTTTTAACTATATATATATATATATATATATATATAAAGTTAGAGCCAAAACGCACTCAGAATTCCAAAAGTGCTCAACCAAGCAGGGAGCGACATACCAGTTTAAACAAGGTTTTTAAAATTGGAAAAAGTAAAAACGACAAAATTGTTTCGAGCGGGATGCTTCCTCAGGTTGTACAATCAGGGCACGCCACCAGTATTATATAGTGTGTTGTGTGGGTGGGTGAGCTCTGCGCGTGTGGCACGTGGCCTGTAGATTTTTCTTTTTTGGGGCGCGTTCAGGGGAGACGTGCCAAGGAGTGGTGCATTGACAAAGATTTCCATTTATGCCTGCAATTATTTACCATTTCTACTTTAGAGTTCAGGGATGCTAGATGGGGTTTACATAATATCAGCCACTTTTCTGTAGTACATAAGTTGCATTTTTAGAAATGTTGTTGTATGGTGTTGCTCTTTTTATAATTTTCCATGATATGTTGTAATCTATTTTCTTATCTTTAAGCTTCCAAATATGTTTACTTAATTCTGTTTGGTTTTTGTATTTTTCATTTTTGAAGACTGTTTATGGTTTGCATATCTGGTTTTAAAAGTGGTTTGCTGTAATCCCTATGTATGTTTCTTTATCACTGTCTGTTGTTACCGTAGCTTGGTACACAATGTTGTTGTAGAGGCATTTGTTATTCAGAGGGCACTGGTCTTTTTTTGTGCAATTACAAGATTTCCTTTCGTCACCCTCTTTGGTTGTATTATTTTTGGTTTTATTGGAAGAAAATTTATATTTTTAAAGTTGGGCATACATGAGTACGATAGCTTGACGGTGTTTTTATTGAATATTTTAGATAGTACATGTTCTTTTGGGAATGATGTTTTAAGGATTCGAGGAATTCTTTTCCTACGTTAGTTTTTGTTCTCCATCAAATGGAGGGTTATACCATATAATTTTTTCTTTTCCTGTTTTTCTTATTGCTGTTCGTGTTATTATCTGGGTTATATTGTAATTTGTAGTTGTAGCCACTTTTTTTCAGCGCCTCTTGGTATTCGGTTGCTGCACTGTTAAATTCTTTCTCATTGCATGATAGTTTAGATAATCTTTTGTTTATACCATTAGGTATGGTTTTCAAAATGGAGGGTGGATGGTTACTTTTGATGTCTACGTAGACAGGTATGTCATTAGGTTTTTTGTATGGCTTGTATGTATGTCCTTAAGGTCTAATGTTATGTCTAAATAATTTACTATTTTTTTTGTTGGCTTCTACTGTGATTTTTAGGTTGTGCTTTGAAAAATTTTACAAAGTTCTTTTCTTCTTATTTTCTATGATTTTGGTTTATTGTTTAACATGGCAAGGCCATCATCTCTGTATAAGCCAACCTGTTTACCAAGTATTTTCTGTATATGAGACAACATGAAAAGTCCAACTAATTCACAAGTTTCCGCTCCATCATAGGATCCATCGTGACATCGAATGTGGAGTTTCTGCTGGTTTTTTTTATCCAAGTTTCATTGTGCTATGGAGAAGGGTTTTCTTAGTGTGGAAAATGATTTCCATCTCAGAATCTGTTATATTTGTATATTTGTTGGCAAACCTTAGTGCTTTAGCAAGTAATTCCTCATCGATAGAGGGATAGAAATCCACTATGTCAAAAGTAATGAACACTGTATTTTTCTGTTGTTCAATTTCTTTAAACCATTGGATAACTTCATAACTATTTTTCCAGAGATTGTATTCGGTGTTTGTTTTTATGTCCTCTGTTGCTTTTCCCAGGATCTTTTTGCTAATTTTGCCTAATTCGGATTTTGATGGGTTTATTAGTCTACATGTAGGTTGTTGTGGAAGTTTAGGTTTGTGGTCTTTAGGTTATAAAAGCTTCTTTTATTGCTGTTGCTTCTATCCTATCACCTAAATCCATCCAGTGCACAAGTTCTTTTTCTTTTTTGCAGATGTTGTCATAAGTAGTCTTATCAGCTTTTTATAGTTTTTCTGAATATTTTTGTTGAGGAGTTGAGAGTACTCATTAGGTTCCATTTTATAGAAATTGCTTGTCTTGTCAGCCTTTATGAATACGTTTTTGTCATTTTGGATTTGTTTTATGTATATTATTCAATCTTGTCTGGAAATTATTATGTGGTTTTTCTAAATTCAATATTAGCTTTAGTTTTTTCATGCTTTCTTCAAAAGGTTTCATTTCCTCTATTACAGGTGGAGATCTCCATGACTTAAACCATAAGTTTTTTTATCTTCCTTTTTAGCATCTGGATTCAAAAAGAAGAACGCTTTCCATCTCATATTGCGCACAAACGTTTCAGTCTGCTCTATGAGTTTTCTTATGTATAGTTGTGGGTTAGAAAAAGGTATATTTTTGGTGGACTGCCCAAAGTTAATCTCTCCATTTTAATTTAGATTCTGTTAGGCCACAGTGCTCAACGTGAGGAGCAATCAATAAAGTTAGAGCCAAAACGCCACTCAGAATTCCAAAAGTGCTCAACCAAGCAGGGAGCGACATAACCAGTTTAAAACAAGGTTTTAAAATGGAAAAAGTAAAACGACAAAATTGTTTCGAGCGGGATGCTCTCCTCAGGTTGTACAATCAGGGCACGCCACCAGTATTATATAGTGTGTTGTGTGGGTGGGTGAGCTCTGCGCGTGTGGCACGTGGCCTGTAGATTTTTCTTTTTTGGGGCGCGTTCAGGGGAGACGTGCCAAGGAGTGGTGCATTGACAAAGATTTCCATTTATGCCTGCAATTATTTTACCATTTCTACTTTAGAGTTCAGGATGCTAGATGGGGTTTACATAATATCAGCCACTTTTCTGTAGTACATAAGTTGCATTTTTTAGAAATGTTGTTGTATGGTGTTGCTCTTTTTATAATTTTCCATGTATATGTTGTAATCTATTTTCTTATCTTTAAGCTTCCAAATATGTTTACTTAATTCTGTTTGGTTTTTGTATTTTTCATTTTTGAAGGATGTTTATGGTTTGCATATCTGGTTTTAAAGTGGTTTGCTGTAATCCCTATGTATGTTTCTTATCACTGTCTGTTGTTACCGTAGCTTGGTACACAATGTGTTGTAGAGGCATTTGTTATTCAGAGGGCACTGGTCTTTTTTTGTGCAATTACAAGATTTCCTTTCGTCACCCTCTTTGGTTGTATTATTTTTGGTTTTATTGGAAGAATCAATTATATTTTTAAAGTTGGGCATCATGAGTACGATAGCTTGACGTGTTTTTATTGAATATTTTAGATAGTACATGTTCTTTTGGGTAATGATGTTTTAAGGATTCTGAGGAATTCTTTTCCACTTAGTTTTTTGTGTCCTCCATCAAATGGAGGGTTATACCTATAATTTTTCTTTTCTGTTTTTCTTATTGCTGTTCGTGTTATTATCTGGGTTATATTGTAATTTGTAGTTGTAGCCACTTTTTTTCAGCGCCTCTTGGTATTCGGTTGCTGCACTGTTAAATTCTTTCTCATTGCATGATAGTTTAGATAATCTTTGTTTATACCATTAGGTATGGTTTTCAAAATGGAGGGTGGATGGTTACTTTTGATGTCTACCTAATGACATACCTGTCTACGTAGACATCAAAAGTAACCATCCACCCTCCATTTTGAAAACCATACCTAATTGGTATAAACAAAAGATTATCTAACTATCATGCAATGAGAAAGAATTTAACAGTGCAGCAACCGAATACCAAGAGGCGCTGAAAAAAAGTGGCTACAACTACAAATTACAATATAACCCAGATAATAACACGAACAGCAATAAGAAAAACAGAAAAGAAAAATTATATGGTATAAACCCTCCATTTGATGGAGGAACAAAAACTAACGTAGGAAAAGAATTCCTCAGAATCCTTAAAACATCATTCCCAAAAGAACATGTACTATCTAAAATATTCAATAAAAACACGTCAAGCTATCGTACTCATGTATTGCCCAACTTTAAAAATATAATTGATTCTTCCAATAAACCAAAAATAATACAACCAAAGAGGGTGACGAAAGGAAATCTTGTAATTGCACAAAAAAAGACCAGTGCCCTCTGAATAACAAATGCCTCTACAACAACATGTGTACCAAGCTACGGTAACAACAGACAGTGATAAGAAACATACATAGGGATTACAGCAAACCACTTTAAAACCAGATATGCAAACCATAAACAGTCCTTCAAAAATGAAAATACAAAAACCAAACAGAATTAAGTAATACATATTTGGAAGCTTAAAGATAGAAATAGATTTACAACATATCATGGAAAATTATAAAAAGAGCAACACCATACAACAACATTTCTAAAAATGCAACTTATGTACTACAGAAAAGTGGCTGATATTATGTAAACCCCATCTAGCATCCTGAACTCTAAAGTAGAAATGGTAATAATTGCAGGCATAAATGGAAATCTTTGTCAATGCACCACTCCTTGGCACGTCTCCCCCTGAACGCGCCCCAAAAAGAAAAATCTACAGGCCACGTGCCACACGCGCAGAGCTCACCCACCCACACAACACACTATATAATACTGGTGGCGTGCCCTGATTGTACAACCTGAGGAGAGCATCCCGCTCGAAAAATTTTGTCGTTTTACTTTTTCCATTTTAAAACCTTGTTTTAAACTGGTATGTCGCTCCCTGCTTGGTTGAGCACTTTTGGAATTCTGAGTGGCGTTTTGGCTCTACTTTATTGATTGCTCCTCACGTTGAGCACTGTGGCCTAACAGAATCTAAATTTAAAATGGAGAAGATTAACTTTGGGCAGTCCACCAAAAATATACCTTTTTCTAACCCACAACTATACATAAGAAAACTCATAGAGCAGACTGAAACGTTTGTGCGCAATATGAGATGGAAAGCGTTCTTCTTTTTGAATCCAGATGCTAAAAAGGAAGATAAAAAAACTTATGGGTTTAAGTCATGGAGATCTCCACCTGAAATAGAGGAAATGAAACCTTTTGAAGAAAGCATGAAAAAAACTAATAGCTAATATTGAATTTAGAAAACCACATAATAATTTCCAGACAAGATTGAATATAACATAAAACAAATCCAAAATGACAAAAACGTATTCATAAGGCTGACAAGACAAGCAATTTCTATAAAATGGAACCTAATGAGTACTCTCAACTCCTCAACAAAAATATCAGAAAAACTATAAAAAAGCTGATAAGACTACTTATGACAACATCTGCAAAAAAGAAAAAGAACTTGTGCACTGGATGATTTAGGTGATAGGATAGAAGCAACAGCAATAAAAGAAGCTTTTATAACCCTTAAAGACCACAAACCTAACTTCCACAACAAACCCTACATGTAGACTAATAAACCCATCAAAATCCGAATTAGGCAAAATTAGCAAAAAAGATCCTGGATAAAGCAACAGAGGACATAAAAACAAACACCGAATACAATCTCTGGAAAATAGTTATGAAGTTATCCAATGGTTTAAGAATTGAACAACAAAAAAATACAGTGTTCATTATTTTGACATAGTGGATTTCTATCCCTCTATCGATGAGGAATTACTTGCTAAAGCACTAAGGTTTGCCAACAAATATACAAATATAACAGATTCTGAGATGGAAATCATTTTCCACACTAAGAAAACCCTTCTCCATAGCAACAATGAAACTTGGATAAAAAACCAGCAGAAACTCCACATTCGATGTCACGATGGGATCCTATGATGGAGCGGAAACTTGTGAATTAGTTGGACTTTTCATGTTGTCTCATATACAGAAAATACTTGGTAAACAGGTTGGCTTATACAGAGATGATGGCCTTGCCATGTTAAACAATAAACCAAAAATCATAGAAAATAAGAAAAAAGAACTTTGTAAACTTTTTCAAAGCCACAACCTAAAAATCACAGTAGAAGCCAACAAAAAAATAGTAAATTATTTAGACATAACATTAGACCTTAAGGACCATACATACAAGCCATACAAAAAACCTAATGACATACCTGTCTACGTAGACATCAAAATTAACCATCCACCCTCCATTTTGAAAACCATACCTAATGGTATAAACAAAAGATTATCTAAACTATCATGCAATGAGAAAGAATTTAACAGTGCAGCAACCGAATACCAAGAGGCGCTGAAAAAAAGTGGCTACAACTACAAATTACAATATAACCCAGATAATAACACGAACAGCAATTAAGAAAAACAGGAAAAGAAAAATTATATGGTATAACCCTCCATTTGATGGAGGAACAAAAACTAACGTAGGAAAAGAATTCCTCAGAATCCTTAAAACATCATTCCCAAAAGAACATGTACTATCTAAAATATTCAATAAAACAAACCGTCAAGCTATCGTACTCATGTATGCCAACTTTAAAAATATAATTGATTTCTTCCAATAAAACCAAAAATAATACAACCAAAGAGGGTGACGAAAGGAAATCTTGTAATTGCACAAAAAAAGACCAGTGCCCTCTGAATAACAAATGCCTCTACAACAACATTGTGTACCAAGCTACGGTAACAACAGACAGTGATAAAGAAACATACATAGGATTACAGCAAACCACTTTAAAACCAGATATGCAAACCATAAACAGTCCTTCAAAAATGAAAAATACAAAAACCAAACAGAATTAAGTAAACATATTTGGAAGCTTAAAGATAAGAAAATAGATTACAACATATCATGGAAAATTATAAAAAGAGCAACACCATACAACAACATTTCTAAAAAATGCAACTTATGTACTACAGAAATGGCTGATATTATGTAAACCCCATCTAGCATCCCTGAACTCTAAAGTAGAAATGGTAAAATTGCAGGCATAAATGGAAATCTTTGTCAATGCACCACTCCTTGGCACGTCTCCCTGAACGCGCCCAAAAAAGAAAAATCTACAGGCCACGTGCCACACGCGCAGAGCTCACCCACCCACACAACACACTATATATACTGGTGGCGTGCCCTGATTGTACAACCTGAGGAGAGCATCCCGCTCGAAACAATTTTGTCGTTTTTACTTTTTCCATTTAAAACCTTGTTTTAAAACTGGTATATATATATATATATATATATATATATACACACACACACAAACACAGAGGTTAAGGAGTCATTCTTATTTATTTGGTATCAGATGACCAAAGTCCCTTGCTTTGATATGCAAAACAATAATTTTGTATTTACATACAGAAATATTCCGACTGTCTTGTCTCATCCGGAAGGCATTTGTCTGCTTGCATTGAGCTGCACACTTCACTGACAAGGTCTGGTGTAATCTGAAAAGGTTAAAAAACATCATCAACGTTCTGAATTGTGTGGTGTGTGTGTGTGTGTGTGTGTGTGTGTGTGTGTGTGGTGTGTGTGTGTGTGTGTTTATGTGTGTGTGTGTGTGTGTGTGTGTGTGTGTGTGTGTGTGAGAGAGAGAAGAGGAGAGGAGAGAGAGAGAGAGAGAGCATCATAATGTGATGCATACCACTATGTAATTATTTTGAGTGTTGTCTTTGTTGATGTTGCCACACTGTTGATGTATTAAAAGTCAGTAATACATGTCATACCACATTTAGTCTCTCTCTCTCTCTCTCTCTCTCTCTCTCTCTCTCCTCTCTCTCTCTCTCTCTCTCTCTCTCTCTCAGTCTTTCACACACACACACACACACACACACACACATACACACACACACACACACACACACACACACACACAGAGAGAGAGAGAGAGATGAGAGAGAGAGAGTTAGTTGAATTAACTTACCAACATTGGCTGTGGTTCGCTGCCCTTTTTGATTGTAATCAGCGACTGGTATCGGTGTTCGTTTCTCTGCCATTGCAACAGGCTGAGCAGTGTTCACTGCAGTCGCTTCTGTTTCCTACAAATGAACCAGCAATACCCGCTATAATAACCAAAACGAGACTGAATCTACGAAAGTACTGAAAAATATAGCAACCAGCTGTACATCAATGCATACAAGAAGGGAGACATGAAAGACTAAAGCTGCGCGGAGCACAACTACACACTGACTAGCGTATCTCTCGAGCACAGGCATGGTTTGTTTACACGCTTGTACGCCGAGTAAAACTGTGGCCGCGTTATCAGTTATAGGGTAATTACTTGCACATGTCGATAGGTTTCGCACTCTACATTCCTCCACAACACAAAGTCATAACACATGTCCTATAGTAAACGCATAACAACCGCTGAATTATGGAAAAAGAATGCTTACACTCAACGATGTTTTGGCTGCCAATACTCCATGTTACCACCGACACGGAAGTTCTGTACGCACTAGTTGGTGGGGCCCGCCCCTTTCAGTACTTCGTTAGTGACTCAGAGAAGGGGAAGCCGGCCAGCTGCGCATCCCTTTGCTGTACGGTCCCTGGTCTCATTAAGTTGTGTCCCCACCTTCAGGAAGGTCTCTGTGTAGTTATCTGCGTTCTGTTACTCTCTTGGACAGGGTGTTTTTTTTACCCCTCTTATTCATGTTCACTCGCTGTCTCCGTGGCCCTTATCACCTGCCATTCTTTGCACATTCATTTCATGAAGAATCAGTAAGGTTTTCAGTGTTCATTGTTGTAATCAGGAGACCAGCCAGTGAAGCCACAAAGTGTGCAGAATGAACTTATCTGTCCATTGTGGCAGTGTGCAGAATGAACTTTACTGTCCATTGTGCAGTGTGCAGAATGAACTTTACTGTCCATTGTGCAGTGTGCAGAATGAACTTTACTGTCCATTGTGCAGTGTGCAGAATGAACTTTACTGTCCATTGTGCAGTGTGCAGAATGAACTTTACTGTCCATTGTGCAGTGTGCAGAATGAACTCGACTGTCCATTGTGCAGTGTGCAGAATGAACTTTACTGTCCATTGTGCAGTGTGCAGAATGAACTTCACTGTCCATTGTGCAGTGTGCAGAATGAACTTTACTGTCCATTGTGCAGAATGAACTTTACTGTCTATTTTGCAGTGTGCAGAATGAACTTTACTGTCCATTGTGCAGAATGAAACTTTACTGTCCATTGTGCAGAATGAACTTTACTGTCCATTGTGCAGAATGAACTTTTCTGTCCATTGTGCAGAATGAACTTTACTGTCCATTGTGCAGAATGAACTTTACTGTCCATTGTCCAGTGTGCAGAATGAACTTTACTGTCCATTGTGCAGAATGAACTTTACTGTCTATTCTGCAGTGTGCAGAATGAACATTACTGTCCATTGTGCAGAATGAACTTTACTGTCCATTGTGCAGTGTGCAGAATGAACTTTACTGTCCATTGTGCAGTGTGCAGAATGAACTTTACTGTCCATTGTGCAGTGTGCAGAATGAACTTTACTGTCCATTGTGCAGAATGAACTTTACTGTCCATTGTGCAGAATGAACTTACTGTCCGTTGTGCAGAATGAACTTTACTGTCCATTGTGCAGTGTGCAGAATGAACTTTACTGTCCATTGTGCAGTGTGCAGAATGAACTTTACTGTCCATTGTGCAGAATGAACTTTACTGTCCATTGTGCAGAATGAACTTTACTGCCCATTGTGCAGTGTGCAGAATGAACTTTACTGCCCCTTGTGCAGTGTGCAGAATGACCTTTACTGCCCCTTGTGCAGTGTGCAGAATGAACTTTACTGTCCATTGTGCAGTGTGCAGAATGAACTTTACTGCCCCTTGTGCAGTGTGCAGAATGAACTTTACTGTCCATTGTGCAGTGTGCAGAATGAACTCGACTGTCCATTGTGCAGAATGAACTTTACTGTCCTTGTGCAGTGTGCAGAATGAACTTTACTGTCCATTGTGCAGAATGAACTTTACTGTCCATTGTGCAGAATGAACTTTACTGTCCATTGTGCAGTGTGCAGAATGAACTTTACTGTACATTGTGCAGAATGAACTTTACTGTCCATTGTGCAGAATGACTTTACTGCCCATTGTGCAGTGTGCAGAATGAACTTTACTGTCCATTGTGCAGTGTGCAGAATGAACTTTACTGTCCATTGTGCAGTGTGCAGAATGAACTTTACTGTCCATTGTGCAGTGTGCAGAATGAACTTTACTGTCCATTGTGCAGTGTGCAGAATGAACATTACTGTCCATTGTGCAGTGTGCAGAATGAACTTTACTGTCCATTGTGCAGTGTGGCAGAATGAACTTTACTGTCCATTGTGCAGAATGAACTTTACTGTCCATTGTGCAGAATGAACTTTACTGTCCGTTGTGCAGAATGAACTTTACTGTCCATTGTGCAGTGTGCAGAATGAAACTTTACTGTCCATTGTGCAGTGTGCAGAATGAACTTTACTGTCCATTGTGCAGAATGAACTTTACTGTCCATTGTGCAGAATGAACTTTACTGCCATTGTGCAGTGTGCAGAATGAACTTTACTGCCCCTTGTGCATGTGCAGAATGACCTTTACTGCCCCTTGTGCAGTGTGCAGAATGACTTTACTGTCCATTGTGCATTGTGCAGAATGAACTTTACTGCCCCTTGTGCAGTGTGCAGAATGAACTTTACTGTCCATTGTGCAGTGTGCAGAATGAACTCGACTGTCCATTGTGCAGAATGAACTTTACTGTCCCTTGTGCAGTGTGCAATGAACTTTACTGTCCATTGTGCAGAATGAACTTTACTGTCCATTGTGCAGAATGATCTTTACTGTCCATTGTGCAGTGTGCAGAATGAACTTTACTGTACATTGTGCAGAATGAACTTTACTGTCCATTGTGCAGAATGAACTTTACTGCCCATTGTGCAGTGTGCAGAATGAACTTTACTGTCCATTGTGCAGTGTGCAGAATGAACTTTACTGTCCATTGTGCAGTGTGCAGAATGAACTTTACTGTCCATTGTGCAGTGTGCAGAATGAACTTTACTGTCCATTGTGCAGTGTGCAGAATGAACATTACTGTCCATTGTGCAGAATGAACTTTACTGTCCATTGTGCAGTGTGCAGAATGACCTTTACTGCCCATTGTGCAGTGTGCAGAATGAACTTTACTGTCCATTGTGCAGTGTGCAGAATGAACTTTACTGTCCATTGTGCAGTGTGCAGAATGAACTTTACTGTCCATTGTGCAGTGTGCAGAATGAACTTTACTGTCCATTGTGCAGTGTGCAGAATGAACTTTACTGTCCATTGTGCAGTGTGCAGAATGAAACATTACTGTCCATTGTGCAGTGTGCAGAATGAACTTTTACTGTCTATGTTGCAGTGTGCAGAATGAACTTTACTGTCCATTGTGCAGTGTGCAGAATGAACTTTGCTGTGCAGTGTGCAGAATGAACTTTACTGTCCATTGTGCAGTGTGCAGAATGAACTTTACTGTACAATGTGCAGAATGAACTTTACTGTCCATTGTGCAGAATGAACTTTACTGTCCATTGAGCAGAATGAACTTTACTGTCCATTGTGCAGTGTGCAGAATGAACTTTACTGTCCATTGTGCAGAATGAACTTTACTGTCCATTGTGCAGAATGAACTTTACTGTCCATTGTGCAGTGTGCAGAATGAAACTTTACTGTGCAGTGTGCAGAATGAACTTTACTGTCCATTGTGCAGAATGAACTTTACTGTCCATTGTGCAGAATGAACTTTACTGTCCATTGTGCAGTGTGCAGAATGAACTTTACTCTCCATTGTGCAGAATGAACTTTACTGTCCATTGTGCAGAATGAACTTTAACTGTCCATTGTGCACAATGAACTTTACTGTCCATTGTCCATTGTGCAGAATGAACTTTACTGTCCATTGTGCACAATGAACTTTACTGTCCATTGTGCAGAATGAACTTTACTGTCCATTGTGCAGTGTGCAGAATGAACTTTACTGTGCAGTGTGCAGAATGAACTTTACTGTCCATTGTGCAGTGTGCAGAATGAACTTTACTGTCCTTGTGCAGTGTGCAGAATGAACTTTACTGTCCATTGTGCAGTGTGCAGATGAACTTTACTGTCCACTGTGCAGTGTGCTGAATGAACTTTACTGTCTATTTTGCAGGTGCAGAATGAACTTTACTGTCCATTGTGCAGTGTGCAGAATGAACTTTACTGTCTATTTTGCAGTGTGCAGAATGAACTTTACTGTCCACTGTGCAGTGTGCAGAATGAACTTTACTGTCCATTGTGCAGAATGAACTTTACTGTCCATTGTGCAGTGTGCAGAATGAACATTACTGTCCATTGTGCAGTGTGCAGAATGAACTTTACTGTCCATTGTGCAGAATGAACTTTACTGTGCAGTGTTCAGAATGAACTTTTCTGTCCATTGTGCAGAATGAACTTTACTGTCCATTGTCCAGTGTGCAGAATGAACTTTACTGTCCATTGTGCAGAATGAACTTTACTGTGCAGTGTGCTGAATGAACTTTACTGTCCATTGTGCAGAATGAACTTTACTGTCCATTGTGCAGAATGAACTTTACTGTCCATTGTGCAGAATGAACAAACTTTACTGTCCATTGTGCAGTGTGCAAATGAACTTTACTGTCCATTGTGCAGTGTGCAGAATGAACTTTACTGTCCATTGTGCAGAAATGAACTTTACTGTCCATTGTGTGCAGAATGAACTTTACTGTCCATTGTGCAGTGTGCAGAATGAACTTTACTGTCCATTGTGCAGAATGAACTTTACTGTCCATTGTGCAGAATGAACTTTACTGTCCATTGTGCAGTGTGCAGAATGAACTTTACTGTCCATTGTCCAGTGTGCAGAATGAACTTTACTGTCCATTGTGCAGAATGAACTTTACTGTCTATTCTGCAGTGTGCAGAATGAACTTTACTGTCCATTGTGCAGTGTGCAGAATGAACTTTACTGTCCTTTTGCAGTGTGCAGAATGAACTTTACTGTCCATTGTGCAGAATGAACTTTACTGTCCATTGTGCAGTGTGCAGAATGAACTTTACTGTCCATTGTGCAGTGTGCAGAATGAACTTTACTGTCCATTGTGCAGAATGAACTTTACTGTCCATGTGCAGTGTGCAGAATGAACTTTACTATCTATTTTGCATGTGCAGAATGAACTTACTGTCCATTGTGCAGTGTGCAGAATGAACTTTACTGTCCAGTGTGCAGAATGAACTTTACTGTCCATTGTGCAGAATGAACTTTACTGTCTATTTGCAGTGTGCAGAATGAACTTTACTGTCCATTGTGCAGTGTGCAGAATGAACTTTACTGTCCATGGTGCAGAATGAACTTTACTGTCTATTCTGCAATGTGCAGAATGAACTTTACTGTATTTTGCAGTGTGCAGAATTGAACTTTACTGTCCATTGTGCAGTGTGCAGAATGAACTTTACTGTCCATTGTGCAGAATGAACTTTACTGTCTGTTTTGCAGTGTCTGTTTACCCGTGAGGCATTTTTATTTATTTCTTTTTTTTTTTTTTATAGTTGTTTTTGGTCATTGATTTTTTTTATTTTTAAATCGGGGGGTTAATAAATTAAGGTAAAAAAAAAATGCTGCTGCTCTTAGCATCGCCTCATTTTGAATAGTCGGCCTTATGAATATCATGAGTTTAATTATTGTTAACTGTTGTTGTTTTGTTGTTGTTGTTGTTTTTTTGCAGGTATAAGATTTCTTTCCCCTGCAATGACAGCCCTGAAAAAGTCCTGTGTGGTTGACTGTGAAGCAGTGATAACAAACAGAAAAATAAATAAATGAACATAGAGTGAAACAATTATTTTGCTCTCCATCCACAAACTGTTATTCCCCTGACAGAAATGTGTTGTGTAAAGGCCGATGTTAATGACCACACTCACCAAAAAAGTATGATTTGTTTTCACTGTTTCCCTTTTTGTTGTTGTTGTTCACATGTATTTGTGAATGGTGGTTCATGCAGGTGTGTACGAATACAGTCCCAGTGCTGCAGACATCCACGCGGTGCAGAGTTTGTACGGCAGGTGTCACCAGAACGGCCCTGACCACGTGTACAAAGAGTGCAGTGCCCGGTTCTTCATCCAGATGCTGACCGTTGGGGACTTCACGGTGAGTTGTACGAAGTTGTTAGAACAGTGTAGCTTTTTTTTGGTCTGTACTTGCATTTCAACCCAGCTTTGCACGGTCAGTAACCTCCCCTCATGGTAGCTTCCCTTCCCGAGTGTCCCTCTCCCCCCAGCAGAGGCCTGTAACTCCCACCAAATATAGATATGAATAGAATATGTCTTTGCTGCCTTATCAAATGAGTGACTGCCCTTCCTCTTTCCCCCCTCTTGCCACTACCATCATACCTCCCCTTTTTTAAAAATTTTCAGCCACCTTTCTCTCTTTCAGCACACACGTACACACTGGAGATAAACCCTGGTACACCCATAGAGACAAGCTGACTGTATAGCATAACCAGCCTTTACATACACAACTTCTCAGCTCAGTCTTAAAGCCAGTGTCGTCTGCGCTAGTCCAGTTGTTTGACTCTGAGGTCATTAAGTAGGTACCGGCAGCCAAAATTCGCATATTGTTTTACATACTTGAGATCTGTATCATTGCAAAGTAAATGGAAAAACATACAAAACATAACAAGAATGAAGTCTGTATGTTCAGTAGTTTTCGAGATATGGCAGTTTAAAGTTGCAACGTTTTTATGCGCCTGAGAAAATAAGATATCTTCCAAGTTTGAAAGCCAATAGGATCATGTATGATTCATACATCTGGTTATAAATTGGTGTTGTCAATGTATACATTTTACACTCTTTGAACAAGTAAGTTCCATGGTATCAGTCTGCATGGCTTTTGTGTGTGTGTGTGATAGAGTGTCAAACTTGTAGTAAATTGCAATTCAGTGCTTTTCGAATTTGCATGATGTCGCTACTTTGAAGCACTGCAGCACAGCAATAATGGCCATTTCAGAGCTTCCAGTGGTTTGTACAAACTCTAAGTTGTACTGAGCAAAGTCTTTTTTTTTCTGAGGTGTCTGCCATAAAACATTTATGAAAACTTCTGTGCTTCGATCGATAGTCATTAACAGAAGAAGACAGTGCTTTCAAAACGTCGGACCCTCTTGTACACGCGGTTGTAACTTCCGGTTTGAATATCTGTCCCAAACAGAGCTTTTTAACTACAATTTTTCTCTGTAATCGTGTAATGGAATCAGTAACCAGTTCACAAATACATGGATCGATGTAAGTGAAGGCCATTACTGATATCTATTTTCATTAGTCTTGTACAAAAATACAATTGCTTCGAACGGCGCAACAAGTAGTCCCTTTCCAACCTGTTTAATCTTGACGAACACCAGCTGAATTACGAACAAAATAACTAAGCATTGGCACAGTATTAAGCGAAATAAAATAATTAAATTGTTTCATTAATGTTCTGGTTTGTTATTATATGCGTTATCTTACCAAGTGCGTCTTGCAATTCAACAGCGATTAGCGCGTTCGACTCGGAAAGACAACACTTGTAACAAGCCTCCTAAAAACTTTGATTCTAATTGATTTAAACACATTGTACTAAAAAGAAAAATAGACTGAAATAAAGCTTGAAACATCCTCTTATATTCTGACCTGTTTAAACGCCAATGAATGGAATGAATACATTATATGTGTTGATTTTCGACACAGTGTAGCTCGAATGCTCAGCCAAATGCCGCCTGCGGCGCATCGGGATGTATGACACACTTCGTTTTCGTGTGAACGGATGGTGTATTTGGAATAAAACAATCATCATACTGTCTGTTGCAAACACAAGTAAACAACACAGCGTTCAAAAGGAAACTGTATTCTTTATTCTTCACAATTTTCATCTGATTCTAAACGCGTTATTCATAGATACTGCCTATTGAAAACAAGCATATTTTTCACTCGGCTGAACTTTCCTGTACGCTGAAAGAAGGGCTGCCGGTACCTACATTAAGACTAAATACTCTCATTTAAAGAATGACCACACATGGAAAATTTCGGTCTGAGCTAATTTGATACTAAAGATCACGTGTGCTTAACTACAGACAGATGTATGCAGCTGTTGGAGGTGATGTCGGCACAGATATCTCCATGTATCAACAGCACTAGAAATGATTGCATTAGATTAATAATATTGTGCTGGAACTGTCAGATCGACATTGTGTTGGAACTGGAAAGCAGAAAAACTAGTCTCTTATTTTGTAGGACAAAATTGGTTTCATGATTGTTCCAGGTATAAATGAAAGAGAGAAAATGACCTGGAATTCTGAGTTGCTGTCTACTTCATCTGAAAGACTTGCTGGCAGCAAACGACAAACTAGAGATAGTACATTGATTTTTGTCTGCATTCAAAGTGAGAAACTGACAAGAAAGGACAATGGGGCAGCAATTCCTGAATCATTTGGACTGAAGGATAGAATGTTGGGTAATGTCCCAGTGAACACATGTTCCTATGCATGCACACATGTCTGTGGATCTCTCAGTTCCTGTGCATGCACACATGATGACTGTGGATCTCTCAGTTCCTGTGCATGCACACATGATGTCTGTGGATCTCTCATTTCCTGTGCATGCACACATGATGTCTGTGGATCTCTCAGCTCCTGTGCATGCACACATGATGTCTGTGGATCTCTCAGTTCCTGTGCATGCACACATGATGTCTGTGGATCTCTCAGCTCCTGTGCATGCACACATGATGTCTGTGGATCTCTCAGTTCCTGTGCATGCACACATGATGACTGTGGATCTCTCAGTTCCTGTGCATGCACACATGATGTCTGTGGATCTCTCAGTTCCTGTGCATGCACACATGATGTCTGTGGATCTCTCAGCTCCTGTGCATGCACACATGATGTCTGTGGATCTCTCAGTTCCTGTGCATGCACACATGATGTCTGTGGATCTCTCAGTTCCTGTGCATGCACACATGATGTCTGTGGATCTCTCAGTTCCTGTGCATGCACACATGATGTCTGTGGATCTCTCAGCTCCTGTGCATGCACACATGATGTCTGTGGATCTCTCAGCTCCTGTGCATGCACACATGATGTCTGTGGATCTCTCAGTTCCTGTGCATGCACACATGATGTCTGTGGATCTCTCAGCTCCTGTGCATGCACACATGATGTCTGTGGATCTCTCAGTTCCTGTGCATGCACACATGATGTCTGTGGATCTCTCAGCTCCTGTGCATGCACACATGATGTCTGTGGATCTCTCAGTTCTTGTGCATGCACACATGATGTCGGTGGATCTCTCAGCTCCTGTGCATGCACACATGATGTCGGTGGATCTCTCAGTTCCTGTGCATGCACACATGATGTCTGTGGATCTCTCAGCTCCTGTGCATGCACACATGATGTCTGTGGATCTCTCAGTTCCTGTGCATGCACACATGATGTCTGTGGATCTCTCAGCTCCTGTGCATGCACACATGATGTCTGTGGATCTGTCAGTTCCTGTGCATGCACACATGATGTCGGTGGATCTCTCAGCTCCTGTGCATGCACACATGATGTCTGTGGATCTCTCAGCTCCTGTGCATGCACACATGATGTCTGTGGATCTCTCAGTTCCTGTGCATGCACACATGATGTCGGTGGATCTCTCAGCTCCTGTGCATGCACACATGATGTCTGTGGATCTCTCAGCTCCTGTGCATGCACACATGATGTCTGTGGATCTCTCAGTTCCTGTGCATGCACACATGATGTCTGTGGATCTCTCAGTTCCTGTGCATGCACACATGATGTCTGTGGATCTCTCAGTTCCTGTGCATGCACACATGATGTCTGTGGATCTCTCAGCTCCTGTGCATGCACACATGATGTCTGTGGATCTGTCAGTTCCTGTGCATGCACACATGATGTCGGTGGATCTCTCAGTTCTTGTGCATGCACACATGATGTCGGTGGATCTCTCAGTTCCTGTGCATGCACACATGATGTCTGTGGATCTCTCAGTTCCTGTGCATGCACACATGATGTCGGTGGATCTCTCAGCTCCAGCCTGTTTACTTTGTGTTCTTTCTTTCTTCCTTTTTTTCAGCCTTGATGTGGCCAGCCGTTCATGGCTGTGAAGAAAATGAATGGAGTTTTCTTGTCTTTAATTTTCTATGCGTTGCAATGTGAAGGGGGGGGGGGGGGACAAAGCAGATAAGTACGTTGGGTTTTTTTGTTTGTTTTTTTAAAACATTTTCTATTGGATGTGCATGATGAAAGATTTCATAGATCGCCACAGAGTATGTCACTGTTCCTTCAGTAATTGTTAGAAATGATGGCAAAAACTGTAAAAGCATCATGAGCAAACTGATTTCCATTTGAAATACACATTTTCATTGCATTTTCTGAGAAAACATTTTTGGTGGCTAGGTAAGTTACTGACACAGACCTTGGGCCTCCAAGGAAGTGAGGTCAACAACTGTGTAGTAAGCGGGTTCAGCAGTTGAGCTGCCCTATCTGCCTCTGTGCCATGGATTCCTTCTTTACCTCTGTGCCATGGATTCCTTCTTTACCTCTGTGCCATGGATTCCTTCTTTACCTCTGTGCCATGGATTCCTTCTTTACCTCTGCTTTTGCCTCTGTGCCATGGATTCCTTCTTTCCCTCTGTGCCATGGATTCCTTCTTTACCTCTGTGCCATGGATTTCTTCTTTACCTCTGTGCCATGGATTCCTTCTTTACCTCTGTGCCATGGATTCCTTCTTTACCTCTGTGCCATGGATTCCTTCTTTCCCTCTGTGCCATGGATTCCTTCTTTCCCTCTGTGCCATAAAATAATAATAATAATAGATTGCATTTCTATAGCGCAATTCTAATTCAACAAATTACTCATTGCGCTTGATCTCACGCATACATTCCTTTATACATTGTGATTCATTCGAAACAATCATTAATATAGAAAATCTACAGCACAAAAATAATAAGATAAAAAAAAAATAAAAGCAGCACGTCTAACTACAGAATTAAAAAAAAAAAAAAAAAAAAAAAAAAAAAAAAAAGCATTACCCTAAATGTGCTTGAAAAGATAGGTTTTCAGATGGCTCTTGAAAGTGCTAAGAGAAGGTGAGTGTCTGAGGCTGACCGGCAACTTATTCCATATCCTTGGAGCCGCAATACTAAAGGCACGCCCCCAGCTGTCTGAAGGTTCGACCTGGGGAGCACTAACTGCTTCTCTGAAGAAGATCTCAGACTTCTAGCAAAGTTCCTGGTGGTCAAGGTCACTGAGAGACAGGGCGCTAGACTACCCTCAAAGTGGCGATAAGCCAGAACAGCCACTTTGTATTGTACACGAGCTTCGACTGGCAGCCAGTGAAGCTCGCGAAGCATCGGCGTGACATGGTCTCGTTTACGTTTTCTCAAAACTAACCGAGCAGCGGCATTTTGAATTCGTTGTAGACGTGAGAGCTGCTCATCTGTGATACCAATGAAAGTGGCATTACAGTAATCAGAGATGGGATTTTTCCGCCGATTGGCGGATTTCCGTCTTTTTGATGGCCCCAGGGGTCGTTTTTGAGATCAGTGTAAATCCGTTGAGAAAATTGGGGGGGGGGGGGGGGGGGGGGGGGGGGGGTAGGTAGGTTTGTGATGAAGCTAATGTACGGCGAGAGGTCGATCGATATTGTGTTCTCAATTGATCCGTTCGCAAATGGATGTTTCCGGTTTCTGCTTGGGCCGGTCGAGACTGCTGTCTTTGTTTTCATTCTGCGGTTAACCGAAACCATCAAAGCGGAAGTTGATGTTTGAGAATGCGGCAAACTGTTTGCGAATTTTTTTCCTGACGCCATTTTCTTTCAGTTTGACGAGAGTGGGGAAAACCAGAATGTTTCGTCAGATAGCAGAAAGCGAGAAAGTTCTTGCGAAGCAAGTCGATGCTTCAGTTAAAAACAAATGGACTTGGAAGTGGTTGGAGGAGGAAGTGAGCGCAAAAGTGATGCTGACCAGTTCCAAAGGCGCCGTCAGCCACAGTGTGATTCTCAGACTGAAAGACTGCATGAGGAAAATCACCTATCCAGGACAAGCAGTCTGCACATGGTGTAATGACGCGATCAAGTATGGCTCACGGGGCAAGTCAGCATTGATCAACCACGTTCTTGCTGAAAAGCACCTAGCAAGAGTGAAAGATCGTCTTACAAACGAGACTCTTGGATCGTTTGGAGCATCGGCGAGTCTACCCCACCCCCCACTCCGTCTCTCTCTCTCTCTCTCTCTCTCTCTCTGTGAAGAGTAATGCTATTTGTTTTGT
Source organism: Conus ventricosus (assembly GCA_018398815.1). Taxonomy (NCBI): domain Eukaryota; kingdom Metazoa; phylum Mollusca; class Gastropoda; order Neogastropoda; family Conidae; genus Conus; species Conus ventricosus. The sequence continues at coordinate 121,553,599 of CM031598.1, read as the reverse complement.
TGAAGTAATGATATTAATAATATTGCAGGTTATCTCCAGATAGATATGATGAATCTGTAGAACCCCCCCCCCCCCACCTTTTTTTTCTCTTCTTCTTGATGTAATGCCCACAATCATCAAGCTGATTATTTTGCAATGAAGGTTCTGTTTGAAAAAACAGGTTACATCAATGTCACAGTATACACAATTGTGTAGTCAATATTTTACGTAATAAATAGCCAGGGATGAAAACTCCTCCGCCGTCTCCGCCGTTATTTTTTCGCATCTCCGCCGAAAGAAAAAGTCTCCGCCGAAAAATTATTCGAAGAATGATGCTCAGAAACGATCTCAACTTGTCTGCACAGCGAATTTCTTCTCTGTCGGTAATGTTCTCAAACGGCATAGTTCTCATTCTGTTTCCTTCCAGTATCATTTATCATCATGGCGTCGATTCACAGTGAGAGTTTGCCGCTAGTGAGTGCAAACAAAACGAAAAAAAAAGAAGAAAGAAGTATGTGAACCACTAGAAGACCGAGTGGCAGCAGAAGGACGTGTGTGACCGCAGAGTCGCGGATGCAATAAGAAAACATGACAAAGACGGCGAATTTGAAGTGTTTTGCGAGCCTTGCCAAAAACGTGTCTACTTTGGTAGTCGTGGCTTTGTGGCAATCAGAGATCACATCGAGCGTCCCAGTCACCAACAGAAAATGTGTGTGTTTCCCACACCATTACAGCATGTTTTCAGATCATTGGGTATGCAACAATCTACGTTTAATTTCCAAAGATAGTTTGACTCCTACTCTAAGTACTTCCACTCGTAGAGTCTTCAAAGCAAGGGAAAAAACGTCAAAGTGACGAAAAGAATATAAAAGAACAAATGACATCAAAATAAACTGATGTCACAACAGTATTGTGTAACACTTTTCCCCTGGTATAATGCAAACGTTTGCTACATTTGTTAGGCGTCTGCTAACAGCCCCCCTCCGGGGGTTGCAACCTTGCCGTGGTCGGAGGGCTTGCGTGGTCCAGTGATCTTTTAGGCTTTGCTGACGGGGGCATCATTACTCAGCTAGATGGTTAGTTGTTATGAACGCTTCTAGGCCTGTATAGCCAAGTTGCTGACTGGCCAAGCATTACGTGGTAGGAATTGATGCCCCTGGTAGGGTCTCCATGTCAGAAAGGTTAGGAGTGAGGGCCCAGACAATAGTAACCCACCTTTTTCCTATTCTGTCTTCTTGTTTTCTGCCTTCCTTATTTGGCCCTTTTCTATCTTCGTCTCCCCTTCAAGTCTTCTTTACACACTCCTTTTCTCTCTGTGGTCTCCTTAAGATCCGCCGCGTTTGCCGTGCGGTGCGACCTGTGTCGGAGGGGGATGAGATCCTGGTGATTGAGAGGGCCAGCGCTCTCAACACATCACTTTGGCTCGGACCTCTCCTAGACAGGGAGTACACCTTGGCCGGGGTACTAATCGGCTCCCCTTCTTGGGGCTGGGTCAAGACAGACAGTCCCCTTGCTGGCCAAGTAAACCCTGCAGTGCTCAGCTCTCTGTTCCCGGGAGTTGAGCATGATCGGGGGGGATAGGGTTGGTGGTGTCTGTGTGTCGTATGTCTCTCCGAAGCCTGGAAGGGGTCAAGACATTGGTTTCTTGGCCCTGGCCCCTTAGTTGGACTCGAAGGTGGGTGGGTAAGGGAGAGATGAATCACAATAAACTAAATATGACTTCTTTAAAAAACATTCCCCCAAAAGGAAGAGGAAGGCAGCATCCCTATTTCGGGGATTGTCAAACAGATAGTGACTCTGATACGAAGTTCGATAGAAGACAGGTTTTTGGGCTTCTGGCTCGTGATGGAGGGGACGGAGCAGGAAAGACCCTTTCAGCTCTGAGCCGTTTGCCATTCAAAGGGTTTTCAAGGAATAGCAGGCGACCCTCGGTCCATCAAGAGGTTGAGGAATGGCTCATTTCTCATTCAAAGCAAATCACAAAAACAATCTGAACAGCTGCAGAAAGCAACAAAACTTGTGGACAGGGAGATCAGGGTAACTCCCCACAAACAATTAAATTCATCCAAAGGTGTGATTCGATGCAGAGATCTAACGGGTGTTTCAGAGGCAGAAATAAAACGGAGCTGGCGTCCAGGGTGTGACGGAGGTGCGCAGGGTGACGGTCAGGAAGGGTTCAGAGAGAGTGGCCACCAACACCCTCTTTCTGACCTTCTGCAGCCCTGTGCTGCCTCCGGTCATCAAAGTTGGTTACCTAAATGTTCATGTTCAGCTATATGTGCCGTCCCCATTGAGGTGCTTCAGGTGCCAGAGGTTTGGCCATGTCAGGGACCGCTGTTCTGGGCAGGAGGTATGTGGTATTTGCTGCAAGGCAACCCATGATGGGCCGTGTCATGATCCGGCACATTGTGCTAACTGCAGTGGCGACCATCCCTCCTCTTCACGAAACTGTCCCTTTGGATTCAAGAATCTGCTATACAACGAGTTAAAACGGAAAAGAAGATCTCATTTTTTGAAGCCCGGAAACAGGTTGTGGGCAGTCAGACGCCGACAGCTTTTTCCCTATGCTTCGGCTGTCAAGAAAGCTCCCATAGTTCCTACTCGGTCAGTCTGCTGCCAGACTGATGAATTCATGTTTTCGAAGACATTGCAAGTAAGATCTGTCAGTTCTGGTGGTAGCAAGTCCACCACCTTCCAACCAAAAAGACTGCCCCTGGTGGAGGCAAAAAAATCCGCCACCCCTCAGACTGCCAGCAGTCTACAACATCTGCTGCTGGGCAGATGAAAAAACCAGCACCCGCACCTCGAACTCCCATGTCCAGTGCCCGTGCGGGCAAGGGATTTCAACAACCCCAGTGTGGAGATGGTGGAGATGAAGAAGAAACCTCCACCATCTCCCAAATCCAGACCTTCTTCGCCTGTTGGCAAGTCTGCCAACAGGTCTGTAGACCAACACTCTCCTGTGAAACTAACTAACAAGTTCACTCCATTGGAAGCAGATGTTGAGGAGGAGATGACCTGATCTCTCTCCTTTTCGCCTCTGCACCATGGATAGTACAATATTCCATTGGAATATCGTGGTCTAAATTCCAACTTCGAGGAGCTGCAGCTTTTGTGTCAGTCCATAAAACCTTCCGTCGTGGCTCTTCAGGAAACTCAAATTCAAAGCCAGAAGACCTTTAATCTTTCTGGCTTTAATATACTTTCGAAACCTGCACAACCATCCACGTTGGGACTGTCGGGCGGTGTTGCCCTTCTCATACATAAACTTTGTTGTATAGTCCTGTCACTCTGTCTACCTCCCTTCAAGCTGTAGCTGCGAGAGTCACTCTCCACAAGACTGTGACAGTCTGTTCCCTTTATCTTCCACCGTCTATCCCGGTTTGTCGTCAGGACCTTGTCAGTCTGATGGGAGAACTTCCTCGACCTTTTTTGCTGTTGGGTGACTTTAACGGTCACAACCCTATTTGGGGTAGTGCCGGTACGTCACCAGAGGTCTGCTGATTGAAGATGTCCTTTCAGACTTGGATTTGTGTTGTCTGATTGACGGATCTGCAACTTACCTCCACTCTTCCACTGGTTCACTTTCGTGCTTAGATTTGTCGGTTTGTGACCCCTCGCTGGTCCTGGACTATGAGTGGTCTGTCCATGACGATCTGCACGGAAGTGACCATTTCCCTGTCCTTCTACAACCTGTAATAACTGAACACGTCTCTGTCTCTCAACATTTAAATTATAAGAAAGCAAACTGGGATCTATTTGCAGCACTCTTTCTAAGGAGTTCCAGGACACTGATTTTTTTCAGAGTCCTGACCCAGCTGAATCACTGACTAACACTATGATTAAGTGTGCTAAGGCCTGTATTCCAGTGTCTTCCGATAAACTTCAAATGCCAAAAAACCCTGGTTCGATTCAGAATGCCAACAAATTTCCAAAGTTAGAAAACGGGCTCAGCGTCAGGTATACCAACGACCTTCGGGTCCCAACGCTCGAGCCCCTCAGAAACTCCGTGCTAAATCAAGACACACTTTTAAAATCAGTAAACGTCGGTCCTGGAGAAGCTTCTGCTCCAGGCTGACATCAAAAACTTCCAAGAAAAAAGTGTGGAACATCATTAAGAAAATCAAAGGGAAGAACACCTGTCCCACTGTGAACCATCTCAAGTTTTCGGATTCTTTAATAACAGAGAAGAAAGCAGTTGCTAATCTGCTTGCTTCAACCATTGAAAAGAATTCCTCCTCTTCTAATAAATCAGCCACTTTTGTCAAAACAAGGCCCTAAAAGAAAAATCTCCTGCAACTTTTCATCCGACAACATGGAAGACTACAATCTTCCTTTCACATTAAACGAGCTGAAATCTGCCTTACTCTCTTGCAGCGATTCCTCTCCAGGTATAGATGACATTCATTATCAACTATTGAAACATCTTCCGCAAGAAGGTCTGAACATCCTGTTACAGGTATACAACCACGTGTGGACTACAGGTTGCTTTCCACCCTCTTGGCGGAAAGCCCTCATTATTCCCATCCCCAAACCTGGAAAAGATCTTTCTAATCCCTCTAACTACCGTCCCATAGCTTTGACCAGCTGTGTCTGTAAATTGATGGAAAAAATGGTCAATGCTAGGCTCATGTGGAAACTCGAAACCGATGGCCTTTTGGCGAAAGAACAGTGTGGTTTCCGCAAACATCGTAGTACAGTTGACCATTTGATTCGTCTGGAATCTACACTTAGGAACGCTTTTTTAAACAGACAGCATGCAGTGGCAATTTTCTTCGACTTGGAGAAGGCCTACGATACCACCTGGAAGTCGGGGATACTTCATGATCTCCACGATCTGGGTTTTCGAGGTCATCTTCCGCTTTTTATTCAAAATTTTTTGGCAGAACGACAGTTTCAGGTCGGGTTGGCACCACTCTCTCTGATGTCCACGAGCAGGAGTTGGGTGTTCCACAGGGGAGCATACTGTCTCCTGCCCTCTTTAGTATTAAAATCAACAATATTGTGAAATCAGTTCAGCAGGGTTCAGACTGCTCATTGTTTGTGGATGATTTTGCTGTCTACGCAACTGGAAGCCTGTACCCGAGTGTCCAGCGCAGGCTCCAGCTTTGCGTAGATAAAATCCATCGGTGGGCGGATGAAAAACGGTTTCACCTTTTCTGCTACAAAAACCCAGTGTATTCACTTCCATAATTTCCGTCAGTTTTTCCAGATCCGGAACTTCAAGTAGGGAAATCCCCCATTCCAGCTGTTAAAGAGGCCAAATTTCTGGGAGTCATTTTTGACCAAAAACTTAACTTTCTCAGCCATATTAAAAAACCTCAAAACTGCTTGCCAAAAGGCACTGAATATTCTGCGGGTCGTAGCACACACCGACTGGGGCGCTGATAAGAAAACTTTGTTGCACCTCTACAGAGCCCTGGTCCGTTCCAAACTGGACTACGGTTGTGCTGTGTACGGCTCCGCAAGATCTCTTACCTCAAACTCTTGGACCTTATCCACCATCAAGGGCTTCGTCTCTGTCTTGGAGCGTTCCGCACCACCCCTGTGTACAGCCCGTACGCAGAGGCAGGTGAACCTTCACTGTCCAACCGCAGGCTGAAACTGTCTTTGAATTATTACATCCGACTGTTCTCAGAACCGCGAGAATCCTGCCTATGACTGTGTTTTTGACCCTCCGTTCCAAAGTAAGTTTGAAAATACCCGAAATGTATTCCGCCGTTTGGGCTTCGTATGCAGCCTCACGTGCGGAATGCAGGTATAGACATGGGAGTAGTTTCCGATTTTTCCAAGTTTCCGGATTCAACCTCCATGGACCTTTTTCACACCAGAGATTCGTTTTGATCTCGCAGCTTTCCGTAAGGAGTCTACCAGCTCTCTGGCGTACAAGGCTTTGTATGCCGAGCTCTGTTCCAAATTCCCATCCTATCAAAAAGTTTTCACTGACGGTTCAAGTCTGAGGATGGAGTGGCCTGTGCAGCCTACTGCCCTGGGGCTCCTTCTCAGATATTGTTGGAACATATACATTCAGATGCTTCTGTCTATTCTGCTGAACTTACTGCTCTAGTACTGGCTTTGAAGATAATCTCCCATTCTTCAAAGAGGGACTTTCTGGTTCTGTCGGATTCGCTGTCAGCTTTGGAGGCCATAGCTGGCCGCAACCTTCAGCATCCAGAACTTTTACTTTTTTTTGAACTTTTTTAGCAAGTTGAAGGCGGACGGTTACAACATTACTCTTGCTTGGGTTCCTGGCCATGTTGGCATCGGCGGGAAACGAAATGGTTGATCGTTTAGCCAAGAACGCCACAAGAGAGAAACTGTCCAACACTTATATCCCTGCTCAGATGTGAAACCCAAAATTAACGATTATGTGAGAGACCTCTGGCAGGAGGATTGGAACACACAGACGAATAACAAACTCTTTCAGATCCGTCCAAACCTTAAAGACTTCCTCCCATCTACGTCGGGTGGTCGTAAAGAGGAAACGGTTCTGTGCCGGCTGCACACCGGCCATTCGTATTTTACCCATTCTTACCTTTTAAAGAGTGAAGAAGCTCCGTGGTGTATTCCATGTCATGCGCCACTCACAATGAAACATGTTCTTTTAGAGTGTTGGGACTTGCACGATGTGAGACACAAACATTTTACAGCGGAGTCCATGAAGATCCTGTTCAGGGATGTCCCGCCTGATGTGATCCTTGAGTTTTTGAGAGAGATTAACATTTTTCATCTGATTTAAGATTTTACGGAAGAAAGATTTTTAATGCAATTTCTGGTGCGTTTCTAGACGATGTCATTTAATGAGATGTGTGAAAGTGGTTTTTTTTTTTTTTTTTTTTTTTTTTTATGACTGGTGAGTTGATTTTAACGTGGTGACAGCCCTGATGTGGCCCTTTGCGGTCGGCTGGGCTATAAGCAACATTATCTTATCTTATCTTATCTGCTAACAGCCCCCCCCCCCCCCCCCCCCATGAAATCCTTTTCCACCAGCCCACTCCCCCACTGCCTATATACTTCCTCTACTCCTCCTCCTTCTCCCCAACCCCCACCCTCACCCCACAACACACATACCCCACACACTTCGCCCCCTCCCACCACCCCCGTCCCCACCTCACACACACACACACACAAACAACCCCCCCACACACACACACGATCACCCCCCCCACCCCCCACCCCACACACACACACTTGTCAAGAGGGGGGATATGATTAGTTGTAAGAGGGAAGTTGGGGGAGGGGGGGGTGTACTGTTGTGACATCAGTTTGTTTTTATGTCATTTGTTCTTTTATGTTCTTTTTTTTGTGTTTAGTGTTTCCTGACGAAGGGTCTAAGGCCCAAAAGCTTCAGGTTTTTTTTTTAAAGGACTTCAAAGTAATCATTTTTCATATTGTGTTTATTGAAGTCCAGCAGTCGTTTTCATACATCTGATTTACTTAGTTTGATTTCCCACTCTGATTTACTTATCTACAGGCCTTATTCTTTATGTCCTGAAAGCACTGTTTGTCAAATTTTCTTTAGCTAGAGTTCTGAGGATTCATCATACTAAATGTTTGTCTCAATTGACATAGTTTCTTTCCACATCAGTCTCAGTCTTCATGGTGTTGAAAGCTGATCTATAGAATGAGTTGTTTAGAAGCAAGAAAGTGATTTCTAAAGATTTTTATGCCATATTTAATACAAAATAAGCTTCAGCTTCAGGGGGCGCCGCCCCCTGACCCCCGCTGGGCTGTTGCCCATGTACCCACTGGGGGCCCATGGTGAACCCCCAGATCCCCGCAATCTCCTCTTTTTTTTAAAAAACGGTTTTCATCCCTGATAGCATACAACAAACTATTTTAGTGAGAGAGAGATCAAAACAAAAAAATTGCAAGGGTGTTATTGACATTCTACAGACAAGCAAACAAAACATAAGTAAACAAACAGACGATAGTACGGAAAAAGTCATAGTAGTAGTAGTAGTAATAATAATAAGAATAATGTTTTTTACCTATACCACCGCGTCACAAAAATCTTTTCTTTTCTGGTATAGATATCATGGGGGGAAAAATCAGTTACACACATTCATACAAACGAGCAGACCGGCAGATATGCATGCATACTTATACTCTGGTGACTAGATTTAGCAAGTGACATCATTAATGTTGAGGAGTATCAGAAGTGTGAAAGTGTTTTTTTTCTTATTGTAATAGAGATGGATCAAGTTGAAAAGAAAAAAAAAACTGCTTGTGGGCACACAATGAGTTAAACCTTCACAATTTGCACACTTTGAATATGATCCTTAGTCAACTCTCTCACTTATATTATTCTATAAAGGAATCAGAATCCTCCGTGGTATTTTGAAGGACAACTATAAGAAATTATTTGATTGGTGTTCAGGTAAACTTTTTTAATAAGATTTTAAAGGATGGCTATTACTATTAGAAACTAAACTGCTCGCTGAAATGTGGTGATGTGAAGGACAGTAATGAGAAACTGACTTGCAACTGCTGGAAAATTGTGTGACTATTAGCAACTGGAAAATCACCAATCCTGTGTCAATGGTCTTCATGATTTCCTGACAGACATCAATGGCGAAGGTGAGAAAGTCTTTTTTTGTAGGATCAAGGTTATTAATACTTTTGAATACTTTGGTGTCTCAGATGCTGATTTTTGCAGGTTAAATTCTAAAAAATCTTCAGCTTCAGGGGGCTTCGCCCCTGACCCCCACCAGGGGCCTTCAGCGGCCCCCGGACCCCCGCCACTTTTTTTCCTCCTTTTTTACATTATGAGAATCCCATCTCTGAGTAATCAATACGTGACAGAATGGAGGCCGATACTAGTTTTCTCACTGCTTCTCTTGAGAGATATTGCCTAATGCTAGCAATGCGCCTGAGTTCCAGGAAACAGGCTCGACACACACTGCTGATGTGGTCTTTCATAGTCAGAGTGCTGTCTAGTTTCACACCGAGATATTTCACACTTTCTTGAAAATCAATACAGCTGTCTTCCAATTCAATCGAACTGTCTTTAATCTGCCGCAGGCATGATGGAACACCCACCTTGATCGCCTCGGTTTTGTCTGGGTTTAGTTTAAGCTTATTGCTAACCATCCAAGATGATACGTCATGGACGCAGGTTTGAACTTTAGAAATAACATTAGGAAAATCCTGCGGAACACTACTTGACGATACTTCAGTATCATCAGCATACTTGTGATACTGACAATCATTCCGAGACATGACATCCGACAAAGGCTGAGAATAAAGGGTAAAAAGCACAGGTCCCAACACGGAGCCTTGTGGCACGCCAAACAAAAGAGGAGATGGTGATGATTTAACACTGTCAATGATAACACGTTGTTCTCGATCACATACATATGATGAAAACCAGTCAAGCACCGTACCTCTGAGACCGTAAGTTCTCTCTAGTCTCTTTAGCAGTACAGAATGATCAAGCGTGTCGAACGCCGCACTGAGGTCGAGCAGCGCCATCACAGAAACCTTGTGGGCATCGCTCTCCAAGAGCAAGCTGTTCATGACGCTCAGCACGGCGGTCTCCGTGCTGTGATCCCTTCTGTATGCAGATTGAAACATCTCGAACAGGTTATTATCGAGAATGTGCTTTTGTAGTTGTTTCAAAACAACTTTTTCAAGAACCTTGGCCAAAAATGGCAAATTTGACACAAGTCTATAGTTTTTTAACACATTACAGTCCAGTCCTTTTTTCTTCAACAAAGGTGTAACTACAGCTTGCTTAAATTGTGAAGGAACAATGCCAGTACACAAAGAGGAATTGATGATGTTAGTTATCAATGGTAAAAGATCATGGAGGCATGTCTTAGCAAGTTCAGTTGGTAAAGGGTCTAACACACAACTCTTAGTAGGCATTGACGAAATCAGATCGTAAATGTCCTTCTCTGACACAGGCTCAAAAGCAGCGAATAATGGACCATCGTATTCCTGGAAAGTTGGCGCCACAGAAGACCGCTGGTCAAGGTCACTGCGAAGAGTTTTTATTTTGTCACTGAAATAGTCGCAAAAGCGCTGAGGCAGGTCTGACTTTGCGGTGTCTGAGGGGAGACAGTTACATTTTTTCCGCCCTAAAAGCGAGTCCGAAACATTGAACAGTTGTCTAGAAGACGAACAAGCCATCATTTTGTTGAAATAATAGTCTTTTCTCGCAAGAATATCAACTGAGCGAGTACTCTTCATAGCATGTAAATAAATTTGCTTATGAACAGTCAAACCTGTCTTTCGCCATTTTCTCTCAGCTCGTCGTCGCTTCCTCCTCGCCTCTCTCACTCCCTCAGTCCTCCAAGGGGCCGAGGGCCTGTCACGTACCCCCCTAGAAACAAGTGGGGCATGCTGGTCGAGGATTTGACCAAGACCTTTATCATATGCCCCTCTGTGCCATGGATTCCTTCTTTCCCACTGTGCCATGGATTCCTTCTTTCCCTCTGTGCCATGGATTCCTTCTTTACCTCTGTGCCATGGATTCCTTCTTTACCTCTGTGCCATGGATTCCTTCTTTCCCTCTGTGCCATGGATTCCTTCTTTACCTCTGCTTTTGTCTCTGTGCCATGGATTCCTTCTTTCCCTCTGTGCCATGGATTCCTTCTTTCCCTCTGTGCCATGGATTCCTTTTTTACCTCTGTGCCATGGATTCCTTTTTTTACCTCTGTGCCATGGATTCCTTCTTTACCTCTGCTTTTGTCTCTGTGCCATGGATTCCTTCTTTACCTCTGTGCCATGGATTCCTTCTTTACCTCTGTGCCATGGATTCATTCTTTCCCTCTATGCCATGGATTCCTTCTTTACCTCTGTGCCATGGATTCCTTCTTTACCTCTGTGCCATGGATTCCTTCTTTACCTCTGCTTTTGTCTCTGTGCCATGGATTCCTTCTTTACCTCTGTGCCATGGATTCCTTCTTTCCCTCTGTGCCATGGATTCCTTCTTTCCCTCTGTGCCATGGATTCCTTCTTTCCCTCTGTGCCATGGATTCCTTCTTTGTCTCTGTGCCATGGATTCCTTCTTTGTCTCTGTGCCATGGATTCCTTCTTTGTCTCTGTGCCATGGATTCCTTCTTTCCCTCTGTGCCATGGATTCCTTCTTTCCCTCTGTGCCATGGATTCCTTCTTTCCCTCTGTGCCATGGATTCCTTCTTTACCTCTGTGCCATGGATTCCTTCTTTACTTCTGTGCCATGGATTCCTTCTTTACTTCTGTGCCATGGATTCCTTCTTTACCCCTGTGCCATGGATTCCTTCTTTACCCCTGTGCCATGGATTCCTTCTTTACCTCTGTGCCATGGATTCCTTCTTTACCTCTGCTTTTGTCTCTGTGCCATGGATTCCTTTTTTACCTCTGTGCCATGGATTCCTTCTTTACCTCTGTGCCATGGATTCCTTCTTTACCTCTGTGCCATGGATTCCTTCTTTACCTCTGTGCCATGGATTCCTTCTTTCCCTCTGTGCCATGGATTCCTTCTTTACCTCTGCTTTTGTCTCCTTTACCTCTGTGGCATGGATTCCTTCTTTACCTCTGTGCCATGGATTCCTTCTTTACCTCTGTGCCATGGATTCCTTCTTTACCTCTGTGCCATGGATTCCTTCTTTACCCTCTGCTTTTGTCTCTGTGCCATGGATTCCTTCTTTACCTCTGTGCCATGGATTCCTTCTTTCCCTCTGTGCCATGGATTCCTTCTTTCCCTCTGTGCCATGGATTCCTTCTTTCCCTCTGTGCCATGGATTCCTTCTTTGTCTCTGTGCCATGGATTCCTTCTTTGTCTCTGTGCCATGGATTCCTTCTTTCCCTCTGTGCCATGGATTCCTTCTTTCCCTCTGTGCCATGGATTCCTTCTTTCCCTCTGTGCCATGGATTCCTTCTTTACCTCTGTGCCATGGATTCCTTCTTTACATCTGTGCAATGGATTCCTTCTTTACTTCTGTGCCATGGATTCCTTCTTTACCCCTGTGCCATGGATTCCTTCTTTACCCCTGTGCCATGGATTCCTTCTTTACCCCTGTGCCATGGATTCCTTCTTTACCTCTGTGCCATGGATTCCTTCTTTACCTCTGCTTTTGTCTCTGTGCCATGGATTCCTTTTTTACCTCTGTGCCATGGATTCCTTCTTTACCTCTGTGCCATGGATTCCTTCTTTACCTCTGTGCCATGGATTCCTTCTTTCCCTCTGTGCCATGGATTCCTTCTTTACCTCTGCTTTTGTCTCCTTTACCTCTGTGGCATGGATTCCTTCTTTACCTCTGTGCCATGGATTCCTTCTTTACCTCTGTGCCATGGATTCCTTCTTTACCTCTGTGCCATGGATTCCTTCTTTGTCTCTGTGCCATGGATTCCTTCTTTGTCTCTGTGCCATGGATTCCTTCTTTACCTCTGTGCCATGGATTCCTTCTTTACCTCTGTGCCATGGATTCCTTCTTTACCTCTGTGCCATGGATTCCTTCTTTACCTCTGTGCCATGGATTCCTTCTTTACCTCTGTGCCATGGATTCCTTCTTTACCTCTGTGCCGTTGATTCCTTTTTTACCTCTGTGCCATGGATTCCTTCTTTACCTCTGTGCCATGGATTCCTTCTTTACCTCTGTGCCATGGATTCCTTCTTTACCTCTGTGCCATGGATTCCTTCTTTACCTCTGCTTTTGTCTCTTCTCCAGCTGTGTGTGGGTAGACCTGCTTCCTGGTGAGTGGTGCTGGATGCTGGACAGTAGGGCTTTGCAGATCAGTGCAGTGCTTAACTGTGTATGTGTCATTAACACCTTGAAAAGGAAACTGACCTCTGCTTGTGGTGCCTCGCCATATGCTGCTATCTGATCTGCCTCTTTTTTTCTTTTCATTTTTGACATCTGTTATCATTTCCAGACATATCTACATTTCTGGTCAGTGTGTAAATGTCATGCATGCCCTGTGCCTGCTTTTGTGGATTCATATGCATGCACATATTTTTTTTTTCCTTTGTAAGCTTGTATAGATCTGTTTGAACATGTGTAGTATGTGTGCATGTTCTCTGTCCCAGTTAGATATTGGTGATGGAAAATATGGGAAAAATTCCAAGGTTTGCTTCACTTTCATGAAAAGGTAAGTATGAGTCTGATGTGTGCATGTAGACATGTGATGTGAATGTGCATGCAGTGGTGTATGTCATGTCATTATGTGTGTGAATGAAGAGATGAGTACACCGACTGCAGCAGGTGTGCATTTCAGTACTATCACAGTAACAGAACTTTCTTTTCATTTTTTTTTGGTTTGACATGAGCATATAGACTCACTGATTAATGATCATTTTCTCCGTTCGTGAATCTATATTTACCTGAGCAGTGTAAATAGGTGGGGCTTTACCTGGAAATGTATGCATGCATGCGTAAACACATTCACTTTTGAATGTAGACATGCATTTAAATGCTTTTGGACAATATACTGGTAACAGTGTGTTTGCTGTGTATAAGTGAATGTGGTATGGATCACCAACTAAGGATCAAATGTTTGGTGTTGGAAGGACATGGGTGTGCTCTCAGTACACCTGTTGCCGTTATCAACTGGCCACACCATGTGTTAACCACACTGCTGACACTGGCAAAGATCAACAGACCTCTGCTCAAAAGACGTTTACTTCAGGGTAGCTTTTGGCAGCGTTCTATTCAGCATGATGGACTTGGTTGAACAGAATTGGTCAGTGCATGTGGTTGTGGGCAAGCTGGGGGACAGGGCGACAGAACGAAGGTGTAGGCAGCAGACTGGCGGTGGTCTCTTGTATCTCTGTTCAGGTTGGGACGGCGTCGTTCAGCCATCTGTCAGTGTGGCCGTCATTGAAGTGGTGATCAGTCTTCTGATCTCTCTCTGTTATTTGAACAAGAAAAATGGAAAATGTCAGGAGCTTTTGCCTTTTTCTTGTTCAAGTAACAGAGAGAGAGCAGACTGACAAATCTTACATGCACTGCTTATTATTCCTTCTGTTTTTATTTCAAAAAATAAATTTGAAATACAAGCAGCAGGAGTAATGTGCAGTCCATGTAAGATTTGTCTGTTCAGTTTTCTTCCCTCATCATTATTTACAACATCGTGCTACTTTGGCCGCCAGTAAAATGGTTGAAAGTAAATACTTAATTTCTTGAAATTCACCGCAACAGTGTATTGGAGGGAGGGGGGGGGGGGGGGGGGGGGGGTGATCATTATCAGTGCCGCCTTAATATGGCTGTTTTTTTTTTTCCATTCCAGAATGACCCTAGTAATGTTGTGGACTAAAACAGGCTGGGATTTAGCGGATGGGAAATGTATGTGGTTGCAGTTGTAAAGATGATGGTGAACTTGCATAACAGTGACACGCATGTTGGCAGAATGACCCAGTGTTGAATAGACCTATGTGTATATCAATGACACAGTGACACACATGTTGGCAGAATGACCCAGTGTTGAATAGACCTATGTGTATATCAATGACACAGTGACACACATGTTGGCAGAATGACCCAGTGTTGAATAGACCTATGTGTATATCAATGACACAGTGACACACATGTTGGCAGAATGACCCAGTGTTGAATAGACCTATGTGTATATCAATGACACAGTGACACACATGTTGGCAGAATGACCCAGTGTTGAATAGACCTATGTGTATATCAATGACACTGTGACAAAATGATGTGGTGTAACTTGGAGCCGTCTGTAAAGCGGTGACAGAATGACATGGTGTAAACCAGTTCAAAGTTTTAGGTTACCATAGGAACCTGTCAGGGCTTATATCTCTGCCATAAGTCATAAGCAGAGAACATGCCAAGAGTACCTGTCTCATGGGTCAGTTCTTGCAGTGATCCAGACTCCCGAATGTTCTGATATTGCAAGTGGCAAATGGGATTATGTATCTTCCAGAGATGCTCTGTAGTTTTGCCCTTATAACACCATGTTCACATCAGCCTCAGTGGAGGTCAGTGGATGGCAGCAGAACAAATAAAAAGCTCCAGTTTTTTCTTGTTTTATGTGTTGCTGTATACCGAATGAGTTGGAGCTTTTTATACAGGGTGGTACAGGATATCTTGTAAATGGAAACTTGCTTTACATGTGAACGATGTGGTGTATTACTAGCTCTTGACATGTCAATTGCATGTTAAACATAGCAGGTATACTTGCTGATTAATTTGTTCATTTTACACATGAAGCGAAGCTGATAGACCTAGCCTTCACTGTTAAACATCAGTTAGTTTGGATGTTGATAGAAGTATTGGAAGGTTGACACAGAAATTGTCGTTAGTGTTGTTCTAGTGTTGTAGAATGATGGGGCATGATTTGGAGCTGGTTTCATATACTGACAGAATAATGTATGAATTGTTGCCGTGTTGTATATTAACAGAATAATGTATGAATTGTTGCAGTGTTGTATATTAACAGAATGATGCAGCACAAATTGGAATTTGTTTTGTATATTGACAAAATGATGTGCAAACTGTAGCAGTATCATATATTGACAGTGATGTATAAATTGTTGATGTTTGCATATATGGACAAAACCGTTTGTTATGAATTGGTGATGATTTTATATATCAACTTACTGATGTGGTATGAATTGGATCTGGTTCTCTATATTGATAGATCAGTGTTACATAAGTCAGACCTACATACATATATTGACAGAATGATGCCATTTGAAAGGACCTGTTGTTATTTATGGACAGAATGATTTGGTATAAACTGGAGCTGACACAGCCAGAGACCGAGAGAGCTGCTGCCACTACTACCACCACCACCACCGCCCCACCAGCCCCACAGATCGTGACAACAGAGATCGACATGAAGAGCATTGTGGGATTGTGGGGCACTGACAACAAACTGCTGTTGGAGCTGAACGTGGCACCACAGATGTACATCGGAGTGAAGTGGTGCCGAAATCCCACCAGCCCATCGACATTTCAGGGGGACAGATCAAGAAAGTGCCCTATCATTTTGTGAGTCAGATGCTGCTCGCTCGTGGTGTCACTCATGGTGTGTGTACTGGTGCATATGTTTGTGTTGTGTGAGAGTGTGTGTGTGTGTGTGTGTGTGTGTGTGTGTGTGTGTGTGTGTGTGTGTGTGTAAGTATGAGAGCGTGTATGTGTGTGCGCGCGCATGCGTATGTGCATGCTTGTGTGTATGTGGTGTGTGTGTGTGTGTGAAATAGAAACGCAGCATCTACAGTTTATTTCACATGTGTTGAAGGCTCTTGTTTCCTACATCAGTGTTGTGCATGCTGTGCTGATTCACTTGTTTGTTCCATAATGTTGTGCTGCCATTTGTTGGTGGTGTTCCTATGGAACAGTGAAGTTGATCTTTTGTTCAAATTAATTTTGACAAATCACACAAGTATGTTAGACTTTCACATTGGCATTGGTCACTTTCAGAGTACTTCAAAAATGTCTGATGGTGATGCTGATATGTGTGCTTGTGTGTGTATATCTGTGTGTGTGTGTGTGTGTGTGTGTGTGTGTGTGTGTGTGTATCTATGTGTCAGGGGTGGGAATTCTCCTCGGATCCGCGGAATTCCGCGGTAGAAGCAAAAGATTTCCTCGGATTTGAAATGTTATTTCCTCGGAAAATGAAATTCGCGGAGATAGGGCCTACCTCTTGTTCGGTTACGGTCGATTTCGGTAATCAGATGGCCTGTCTAGCAGGATACAGTAGGCCTATATCCGGCGCTAAGAACTGTGGGATACATTAAAAAATGGCGTACCGACGAGACATCGTAAAGCACGGGCTTCAGAAATTTGACGAAAGCAACATAAAAAATCCATGGAGATGGGAGTGGATGGAGAAGACAGCAGACAACGAAAGACTGTGTACATTCATGAGAAAAATTCTGGCTCCTGGACTCGCTTTTTGTTCTCTGTGTGAAAAAGAAGTCAACTACTCCAGTCGTGGGCTTGTTGCACTGCAAGACCACGTGAAATGGATATCCAGTAAACGAAAGCAGGCATCCATTTCAATGTTCTTTTTTTCGAAGTAGGGTGAGTATTTTTGTAATGTTTGCATGTGATCTATAGATGAAACCGTGCCCAAAAAAAACATATTTTATGCTCTCTGAATGTTTCATTTATTTGCCCAAAATACACCAGATTGCACAGATATGCATCCTTAAGAAAAAAAATTTTCCGAGGGGGGGGGGGGCATGCCCCCGGACCCCCTAGATTTCCTCTTTTTTTGTCTGTTACCAGTTCCCACCCTGTTGTGTGTGTGTGTGTGAGACTGGTATTTTCATCACCCTCAAGATTATTTGGTAGTGAACCAACTTGACTGAAGTTTGAGGACACAAGTGTGGTGTGACTGACTTTGGTGCAGATAACGTTCCAAAGTAGCTGTGCAAAGACCTTCAAGCGCTACCTGTGTCAGCATCCTTTCTTCTGCCACTGCTGGTCCGACCCGTGCTGGTGGATCTCCACAGGACCTTCTCCTCCAGTGACCTGACCTCCAGGCATTCTGGGCAGGGTCAGGGTGAGTAGGATTGTTGTCATTAAGACTAGTGACACTATGGGAATTCTGTACAGAGTATTGGTAGTGTGATGCACATTAATACACCAGTGAAACGGGGTGAGACAGTGGGTATTGCTACTGTTTGGCGTGATTGTTGCTAGTATGACTAGTGAAACGGTGGTGTTCTGTACAGAGTATTGGTAGTGTGATGCACATTAATATGTAACCCCCACCACCCGAAAATGTCAGTGCATGTGGGTTATCCGAGTTCACCTGAACAAGGACGAACAATGTTCTCACTCAAATTTTCAACTAAAAAGAGATTTTGACGTTTTACTGTATTTTATTTTCTTTTTATTACTTCTTTCTTTTAGCACACGTAAACACGTCAATTACTAGTACACAATATGTTCAATCTTTAAACTGCTGGTTACATTTAAAAAGAAAATGAAAAGAAAATGCAGTTGGGATCATGAACAACGTGAAAGGGGCAGACACTGCAACCCACACACACAGAGAACAATGTTTTACTAACCTACACCATCACAAAAATATTATAACACTCAGAAAAACTTCTGTTTAACATAAATTAGACATACAATACATAAGACAATGGCTCTTCAAAGAATACAATTACAACCTCACATTAGAACAAAACAGAATTACTCCAAGTCAGTACTCACAACATATGCACACCAATCATAACATTCTTTTTTACAATAAACGCACTGTTATATTCACATACTTTTAAAGACATACTGTGCAGCTTTTGACAGTCACTATCTCAGTGACCAAGAGAGAGGATTCGACACTTGCCCTCATACTTCTACAAGGACTAGATATAATTTTCCTTTTTTTTTTTTCTTCCCAAAATGCAACTTATGTCCCATGGAAGGGTACACCATAGACATCAATGCACAATTTCAACGGAATGGGAAAAAGAGAATTCTTTTGTACGTTTTTCATTGTATTAATGAAAGAAAGAATCAAGCTCATCCCATCAAGCCATTTTACCATGACTCAGCATATGGAGACACCTCCAATTTCATGTAATGACAGAGAAAAAGCCTAGTCTCTCAATCGGATCAATGAATTAGACTTCAACTCTACTAACAACAGTTACACCATCTCTCGTATTTATAAAATGCTGCATCTACCAGACAATAAATAATTTTGCATCCCAACCACACAATAATCGTTATGAAGCAACTCTGAACTACAACAGAGTTCTTCCATCACAACAAGTCAATTAACCGTTCAATCAGCAAAATTGACAAAAGCAAAACATTAATTCTCACACAATCCAAATTAGTTTTCCTGCTGCAACAATTGCCAATGAAACTAATTGTAAAAAAGCAAACTTAGTGAAACCGAACAAAAGGTCCGACACCTACCGGCGCTAAAACCAATTTCAACTAATTCCAATCAGATACAAAGGGTCCGACAACGACCGGCGCTAAACCAATTTCAGCTAACTTTAATCGAACAAGGAAACTATGGTGTTTTCAATGTGTTAATCCCAAAACTTCATTTAATCATTTGTTTCCTCAATTAAATTTGTTTCTTCAATTAACTATACTAATCTTTTATCAAACACCTAAAATGAACATAACATACCTGATTTAGTCTCTGCAGGAGCCTCCACGTTGGTCCAATTCTACATGTGGTGTGCCACTCCTGACATGCAATTGTCCCTAACGGAAGTTGTTCTTACTTTGGTTTTATCATCACTTCCGTTTACATTTGTTTTCCTTCATTTCTTATTTACCACCCATAATAAGAATAATAACAAAATAATCCTAACTGCCTATAATGAATAAATAAAAAATGATCATTATCGATCTTATTACTATCGATCTACAATTTTGACTTTCTACCCAAAACAACCAATGGACTAGCTTAACTTACCAAAATCAACTACGATATTGGGAAGGTTACAATCACCCCTCCTTGAAAAAATTGTTTACTCCTTGTTAACTAACAAGGACAGAGTAAACAATAAAATTGGGTACTGAAAAAAAAACATACCTTCTAATGACAAACAGGCAATTATGAACAAAATGGATATATACAATGAAACCAACAACGGATGCAGCCCAAAGCTAGTAAGCAATGGATTTCAGAAAACGCATCCCTTATCTCATTCAAATTATCAAACATAACATTGTCTTTTCTATTGTCTTCATAGAAAAAAACCAAAAACCAATCAAAAGGAATGAAAACTTGTGTCTCATTTAGATAGGTGCTTTGTCATCTTTTACCACAACAATCCACCAGTATTCATCAGCTAACATAGCATATTTAATATAGCACATTACTAATTGTCATCTCCATCAGAACCCATTCCTCAACTAGAAAAACAATTTCATTTTGGTCACATTTGAGCAATCCAAAATCAAGTCACACACATACACACATACAATACCCAGTTAACAATCAAAATCAGCTTAACATAATGACACTGCTAGCATTAGTAAAAATTAACATGTATCATTCAATCCCGTCTCTCTTACTTCACATCAACCATGACTTAAAGTAAGCCTAAGAGGTCTCAAAACACCTCAACATCCAGACATCTTTTACACTTGTAACCACAACATGAAACGGATGTATTGTGAGACTGGGGTACAGTTCTCACTTAGCAACCTGTCAAGCTTCTGACGAGTATGAAAACACCTCCCTGACAGAATCTGCCCAACCCTGTCTACGAGCATTGGAGTCTTTGGACACAACATGATGAACTAAATTTAAACGATTCACAGGTCGTCGTGTCCTACTTGACCTCCTTAGGAACATTGACTTCTCATCGTTTAATGACTCAACATTCTCTGTACCTGTGTCCTCTGACCCCCGATCAGACCCCGTTTCACCGCCGTCTCCAGGTTCGTCATGTACACTGGAATTGCTAACATTCTGTGGGGTTTGAGGACTTACCAACTTACAGTTCATCTTGCCTTGGAACATCAGGTACAAAATCAGGTGCATCAACCTCAAGTTATAACTTGGTGGGTGGGTAAACACCTCAACTTCAATGTGGCTAATCTCTCCCTCCGCATCAGACATCTTATCTAGGACATCCTCATCCTTATCGGCCTCAACAGACACCGATCGTCTGATCGTGAACCCTCCTAAGGATTCCTTCTGAGCAGGCAGTTTTTCCTCTGGTTTATCCCCTGATGGTTCCGCACCCAGTACACCAATAGGCAACAAATAGTTTCTGTGTAAGGTCCTCTTTACACTGCCCCCACTCTCCTTCTGCACTGTATAGACTGGCAAATCTGGCATCCTGGCAGTGATAACATAAACATCTTTCTCCCACTTATCTGACAGCTTTGAGTCCAACCGATGTCCTAGCTTTCTAACAAGCACCCGATCACCAAGCTCTAATTCTGCGGCATGAGCTGAGACATCAAAACCTGAGTTTATTCTTCTTTGCCATTTTTTGCATGTTCTCTTCTGCTTTCTCATAGGCATTTTTTAGTTGCTCTCTGAGACCTCGCACATGTTGTTTTAAAGACTTCTTCTTTCCTTGGTTTAGATCAACCCCAAATGCAATGTCACATGGGTTAGTCTTGGATGACGACCAAAAAATTAAGAAGTATGGCTGAACCCTGTGCTCTGATGGTGACAACAATTGTATGCATGCACTACACAAGGCAACACCTTCTTCCACTCAACCTTCTTCTCTTCTTCAAACTGCGTAACATTGTTCAACAAAGTTCTGTTCCCCCGCTCCACAGGATTTGAACATGGATGATTCGGAGTGGTCCTGATCTCTGAATGCCTGCCATTTTGCACAACTCATGTACTATTTCTGACTCGAAATCCCGCCCCTGATCAGAAAGAATTTTCTTTGGGAATCCATATACCATGAAAAACTCCTTCCAGAGTGTTCTGACGACTGTTTTGGCAGTTTGGTCCTTTGTACAATATGCAGCTCCAAATTTTGTGAAGTGATCAACAACTACTAATACACTTTGTTTCTTACCCCCTGTTTCTATGGTCAAATAATCTATGGACAGCAATTCCAAAGGGAAAGTTGTAACAATGCTGTTCATTGGAGCTTTCTGTGGCGCAGCCCCACGTTTTATGCATCATCATTACACCTTTTGATCTTCTTCTCCAAATCTCTACCCATGAATGGCCAGAAAAATCTCATCCTTAGTTGACTCATGGCATTGTCAAAATGAATGTGGAATAAATCTTCATGCACTCCTTTGAGAGCTTCCTTCCTGTGTGACACTGGAAGAACCAACTGCCACCTAACAGCTTCACCTTCATTTGCCACTCTTCGGTGCAGGACCCCATCCTTCATCTCAAGTTTGCTTTGCTCTGTGCAAACGTTCTCAGTTCATGATCATCTAACTCAGCTGCAATCAACTCTTCCTGTGCTTCTATCTTCTCTATGACAACTTTCAATCTTCTGTCAGCCAGTTGAAATTTCCTCCAATCAGATTGTGAAATAGCTGATAGTTCGCCAAAATCAGGTTCAAACATATCCTCAGAAATCAAAGAAGGGTCTTTCACAAGTTGTTCAACTGCTGGCATAAATCATCACTAACTGGGACTGATTGCATCCATAATTCCTGCTGTTCTTCAACAGTTCGACGATCACATGAACATGATATTTTACACAATGGGCATTCAAAACAGCCTGCACAGACTCAGAATTCATTGAAGTAATATCAACTTCTCTTTCTGCATCTCCTTCTAAAGCCTTAGCCTTTTCAACTAGAAAAGAGATTTTCTCCATTGATTTTTGATACTCTGTGTCTTCCTCTGCTGCTCCCTGAGATATTCGTGACAAACTGGTCGGCATCAATATGACTAGCTCCTTTCTTATACCTGAGTTCAAAATCATACAATGAAAGAGATGTTAGCCACCGATGACTTGTGGCATCCAACTTTGCATTTTTCAGAACTTTAGCACAATGGGTTTTTGTCGGTCACCACT
The DNA here is from genome assembly GCA_018398815.1 of Conus ventricosus. NCBI lineage: Eukaryota > Metazoa > Mollusca > Gastropoda > Neogastropoda > Conidae > Conus > Conus ventricosus. Next base: position 121,531,230 of record CM031598.1, on the reverse strand, counting down.
CCCACACGACTTCCATACAAATAGTCATGAAATTTATCTGTCATTGGCCCATTTCAGTGATAGGAACTCACGCTTGTGAGTAGGGTAGTTTTGTTCAGATTTGTTTAACCCTCTACTAGCATATGAAATCACCTCATTCACACCATCACATTCCTGATACAAAACTGCTCCCAGACCATACCCACTTGCATCACAGTGTAAATAAAACGTCTTTGGGTCTTGTCAGCAAGACCAAAACAAGATCACTGGTCAAAGCTGCTTTCACACTTTCAAATGCCTGGTCCTGTGTTCCACCCCACAAGTGAGTGATATCAGATGACAGTGTCAGAACTGAATCCTTTAATTTTTTTCTTCTTTGCAGTTGATTTGTTTGTTCGTTGGGGTGCCATACCCAACGTCAACTCATTTAGAGGCTTTATCATTAGAGAAAAGTTGGGAATGAAACGCCTATAAAAAATTTGCCAAACCCTACAATGCGCTTGACATCCTTTACAGTCTCAGGTTTAGGCCAATTTGTTTACAGCAGACACTTTGTCAGGATTCTGGACGAAGACACCCTTCAGAGATTATGTACCCCAGATGTTTGATCTCAGTGGCTCCAAATACACACTTAGTGGGGTCTAACTTTAGATTGAACTGTCTCAAACGTCCAAGTACTTTCAGTGTTCTCTCTTCCAACTCACCTAATGTCTTTCCATGAACCAGAAGGTCATCAAGAAATATTATAAGTTCCACTAAGTTCATATCCCGGAACACAGTCTCCATGAGACGTTGAAAACATGCAGGAGCGTTCGCTAGTCCCTGTGCTAACCTGGCCCACTCAAAGTTTCCAAAACTGTGGTGAATGCAGAGAGTTTGCTAGCTTTTTCTGACATGGGTACCTGATAATAGGCCTTACACAAGTCCATACTAGCAAAGTACTTTGCACCACTCAATGTCAGCAATAAGTCTTCAACCTTTGGCAAACTGTATGCATCACGAATGGTCCTCGCATTCAACATGCGATAGTCACAAACACATTCGTAATGCACCAGTTTTCTTTCGGCACAAGACTATTGGAGACGCGTACGGTGAGTGAGACGGGCGAATTATCTTTGCATCCAACAGCCCTTGAATATGACTACGTAGGTCTTCAAAATCTTTTTGGGAGATGGGTCTAGCTCTCTGTCTTATCTGAGGACCAGGCTCAACATCAATTTTCAAACTCAAAATCTGTGTTCAGCTGACCAACATCATACTCTGATTTTATAAAAACATCCTTGTAAGACTGCAACTTCCCTAAAAATCTGTTCTTCCAGTCCTCTGGAAACCCCATCCCCAAAACTGAACTCAATACTGGAGGACTCACACTCAGACGCAGTGTGAGCATGTACAAAAACATTGGGTTCAGAAATATCAGTTTTTTCAGCACCAAGAGAAGAAACAATATTTATCAAGTATATATTCACAATCATACATAAAATGTCACCAACAACCTGCTTCTTCTTCAAAACAATATCCTCATCAGATACATTACGAATACAGATCTTTGCATTCTGTAGCGAGTGGGCAGCGATTGTGCATGCTACCACTTCTAAACCTTCTGGTAGTTGTTGCTGATGGGTTCCTGAATTAAAACTGTGGTCCGTGTACCAGGTACACTGACAATGCGAACAGCACCGCACTTCAATCACTTCCCCAGCGGGGATGACCACATTTGCTCCGACTAAATGAGTCGAACCCAAGAACCCATCATCACCCTTTTGACAGATCATTGTAGGCAAACAAAACCTTGGCCTTATTGAAAAGGTAGATGCAAAAATCTGTTCCTCCTTTCTCCTTGCACACATCAGCATACAATCGGAGAATGTTTGTGCCCACTATGATAGGGACTTGCTTTGAAAATGCAGTATCAGGACATACAAGCAACAATGATTTACATTCTCTTTCACACCCACAACATCAACAGGCATACAAATCTCACAACGCACATAGCCCAAATAGGGGAAAAGTTTGTCCCCCAGCACCAGTGACCTGTAAAGAGTCTAACGCCTCTAGAGGCAGAGAGGCAGACAGTTTATCTTTATAAAAGGACTCTGAAACAATTGACACTTGTGAACACTGTCTATCAGACACTTGGTTGCAACACCGTCCACAACTACTGAACTCTCACAACTGGGTCCCACGAGTCCGCTAGTAATAACTGACGAAACTGAACCAATTTCAGCCAACACTGTTGCGTGAGTCAGAGTTACACATGAGCGTGTTCCCACATTTTGTAGCACCAACACAAAATCCCCTCCCTCAGATCTGATCTCAGAGGAGATCACACGCAAGTGCTTTGGCAACTGATCTGAAGGTCGAGGGGTCAGGTTGGTATCTGACACACCTGGGACACACCCATGCAGTTCTATTCTCTGACCAGGCGACAGTGTCAACTGAAACGGCCGTTTCAGTCGAACAAGAGTTACATTACCCTCAATGTCATTACGGTGGTCCAGTAATTTTTGTCGGGCATTTTCACTCAAAACTGACCCCTGACTGCCCGTCTGCAGGGGTCGGTTGCCGTTTAAACGGCCTCTCCTTCTTGCCTCTTGGATGTGCTGCTGGTTCCTTGGTCGAGGGCAGTCATTTAGATAGTGGTCCCCCACTACCCCGCAGTTCCAACAGGCACCCCGCACTTTCTTCTTTAGCGGCTGCTGTGGTCGCAGGCGGTCAGCAACCATACCTGCCAGTTTGTCATAGTCGATACCACTGGCAGGGGCATGAGCAGAAGGGTCAGACTGCATCTGATGGGACCCTACTGTGGTCGGCATCGCTGCTGGTGCCCCTCCAGCTCCCGTATCGTCATCAGCACCTCTTGCGGGTTCGGAGACGCACGGCCTGGCACCCCATGGTGAGTGCGCACCTCCATGCCCAGTAGTGGGTTTGAGTCTTTAATATTGGTGTGGAAGAGATGGTACAGCTTCCTGTGGAAATCGCCTCCCCCGTGGGATGAAAGCGTCCCACAGCCGTGTGAAAAAACTGGAGGGTTGCTCCCCTTTCTGCGGCCTCATCCCGATTTATGTCCAAATATCGGTCCTCAGGAGTCCTTACGTCACCATGAAAGGCACGAAGGGTCGACAGGATGGACTGGGCACCATCACAAGCTTTGGCTGTTCCAGGGCCACCCCACGCAGGCTGGACCTCACTTTCTTGAAAGTGTCCTCAGGGTCTGCTTCACCCACTTCCATCAGATAGGCCTCCACTTGGGAGGCCCAGTCGCTGAAAACAACTTCCTGCCCCCTTTTGGCTTCAGCCCGGTAAAAATGCCCAGACGAGGCGCAGGAGTGGGCATCTTCACCGTCACGTTAACCGGCCCAGGCGTATAGAGGTGAGGAGGGTTGGTGGTTGACCCTCTCCAGTTCAGCCAGGCGTTGCTGCAGTGTCTCGATCTGAGCCTCCCAACGCCTGTTCTCTATCTGACCTAACTGCATCTTCTTCATGTTTGTGCTAGTCATGACTGAACTTTATAGTCATACGGTTTATCTATCTCAATACCAATTTATCAAAAAATAAGTCTATCTCTTTTTTTGTTGTTATCTTTATTAATCCGGCCCAGCCCCCAATTTCTGTAACCCCCACCACCCGAAAATGTCAGTGCATGTGGGTTATCCCGAGTTCACCTGAACAAGGACGAACATGTTCTCACTCAAATATTTCAACTAAAAAGAGATTTTGACGTTTTACTGTATTTTATTTCTTTTTATTACTTCTTTCTTTTTAGCACTCGTAAACACGTCAATTACTAGTACACAATATGTTCAATCATAAACTGCTGGTTACATTTAAAAAGAAAATGAAAAGAAAATGCAGTTGGGATCATGAACAACGTGAAAGGGGCAGACACTGCAACCCACACACACAGAGAACAATGTTTTACTAACCTACACCATCACAAAAATATTATAACACTCAGAACAAACTTCTGTTTACATAACAATTAGACATACAATACATAAGACAATGGCTCTTCAAAGAATACAATTACAACCTCAACATTAGAACAAACAGAATTACTCCAAGTCAGTACTCACAACATATGCACACCAATCATAACATTCTTTTTTACAATAAACGCACTGTTTATATTCACATACTTTTAAAGACATACTGTGCAGCTTTTGACAGTCACTATCTCAGTGACCAAGAGAGAGGAATCGACACTTGCCCTCATACTTCTACAAGGACTAGATATAATTTTCCTTTTTTTCTTTCTTCCAAAATGCAACTTATGTCCATGGAAGGGTACCATAGACATCAATGCACAATTTCAACGGAATGGGAAAAAAAAAGAATTCTTTTGTACGTTTTTCATTGTATTAATGAAAGAAAGAATCAAGCTCATCCATCAAGCCATTTTACCCTGACTCAGCATATGGAGACACCTCCAATTTCATTTTAATGACAGAGAAAAGCCTAGTCATCTCAATCGGATCAATGAATTAGACTTCAACTCTACTAAACAACAGTTACACCATCTCTCGTAATTTATAAAATGCTGCATCTACCAGACAATAAATAATTTTGCATCCCAACCACACAATAATCGTTATGAAGCAACTCTGAACTACAACAGAGTTCTTCCATCACAACAAGTCAATTAACCGTTCAATCAGCAAATTGACAAAAGCAAACATTAAATCTCACACAATCCAAATTAGTTTTCCTGCTGCACAATTGCCAATGAACTAATTGTAAAAAGCAAACTTAGTGAAACCGAACAAAAGGTCCGACACCTACCGGCGCTAAACCAATTTCAACTAATTCCAATCAGAACAAAGGGTCCGACAACGACCGGCGCTAAACCAATTTCAGCTAACTTTAATCGAACAAGGAAAACTATGGTGTTTTCAATGTGTTAATCCAAAACTTCATTTAATCATTTGTTTCCTCAATTAAATTTGTTTCTTCAATTAACTATACTAATCTTTTATCAAACACCTAAAATGAACATAACATACTGATTTAGTCTCTGCAGGAGCCCTCCACGTTGGTCCAATTCTACATGTGGTGTTGCCACTCCTGACATGCAATTGTCCCTAACGGAAGTTGTTCTACTTTGGTTTTATCATCACTTCCGTTTACATTTGTTTTCCTTCATTTCTTATTTACCACCATAATAGAATAATAACAAAATATCCTAACTGCCTATAATGAATAAAAAAAAATGATCATTAACGATCTTAATACTATCGATCTACAATTTTGGACTTTCTACCCAAAACAACCAAATGGACTAGCTTAACTTACCAAAATCAACTACGATATTGGGAAGGTTACAAATACAACCAGTGTCACAGTGGGTATTGCTGCTGTCTGGCGTGATTGTTCAGGGCTTCTGCTGGGGTGAAAATCTTTCCGGTCCCAGGGACCCCATCATCAGATTTTTAAGGGGTCCCGGGCTAACATTAAGGGGTCCCTACACCACAATAAAAACAACAAAATATATGTAAAAAAAATTGCATCCCTGCACGCGCACTCCAATTGTCACAGACACATCGTCACAATAAAAACAACAAATAAACATCAAAAATTGTATCCATTCTCGATCTTGCTCCTCTGCTACGCTTTTTCGCTTTTGTGATGATGATTTCGTTAACCACGTTCGAGAGACATGTTGGAAACAAAGGCTTCGCGGAAATGCCTCTCTCCTGCCGGGAAAATGAAAAGCGTCATCGTGACATCACATGCTCAAAGTAGGAAAATTCGGTCAACTGAAAACGATGCTGTGGCCTAGCGTTAAGCTTAGTCAGTCAGCCTCAGCAGACGACAAAAGTGACCGACGTATGTTGTTAGGAGGCTGCCCTACTCGCTTTGTTACTGTTCAAACTCGAAAAGGGATGGGTTCGGTCCGAAGTGTAGCAGACCTACGATGTTACGACACCCAACTTACGATGTAGAAGGCAGTCTTTTCTCACTTTATGTCTGACTTCACCAAAATTTGAAGGGGTCCCTGGGGACCCCTTACACGGACACCCAGTGTGTCCCGTAGAGTTTTAATGCGTACTGTACGCAATTTTTTGCGTTTTCAGAAGCCTGATTGTTGTTAGTATAACTAGTGAAACGGGGTGACACAGTGGGTATAGCTACTGTTTGGCGTGATTGTTGCTAGTATGACTAGTGAAACGGTGGTATTCTGTACAGAGTATTGGTAGTGTGATCCACATTAATACAACCAGTGTCACAGTGGGTATTGCTACTGTTTGGCGTGATTGTTGTTAGTATGACTAGTGACACGGTGGTGTTCTGTACAAGTCACTGGGTGATTGTTGTTAGTATGAGTAGTGAAACAGTGGTGTTCTGTACAAGTCACTGGGTGATTGTTGTTAGTATGACTAGTGAAACAGTGGTATTCTGTACAAGTCACTGGGTGATTGTTGTTAGTATGAGTAGTGAAACAGTGGTATTCTGTACAAGTCACTGGGTGATTGTTGTTAGTATGAGTAGTGAAACGGTGGTGTTCTGTACAAGTCACTGGGTGATTGTTGTTAGTATGAGTAGTGAAAACGGTGGTGTTCTGTACAAGTCACTGGGTGATTGTTGTTAGTATGAGTAGTGAAACGGTGGTGTTCTGTACAAGTCACTGGGTGATTGTTGTTAGTATGAGTAGTGAAACGGTGGTGTTCTGTACAAGTCACTGGGTGATTGTTGTTAGTATGACGAGTGAAACGATGGTGTTCTGTACAAGTCACTGGGTGATTGTTGTTAGTATGAGTAGTGAAACGGTGGTGTTCTGTACAAGTCACTGGGTGATTGTTGTTAGTATGACTAGTGAAACGGTGGGTGTTCTGTACAAGTCACTGGGTGATTGTTGTTAGTATGAGTAGTGAAACGGTGGTGTTCTGTACAAGTCACTGGGTGATTGTTGTTAGTATGAGTAGTGAAATGGTGGTGTTCTGTACAAGTCACTGGGTGATTGTTGTTAGTATGACTAGTGAAACGGTGGTGTTCTGTACAAGTCACTGGGTGATTGTTGTTAGTATGAGTAGTGAAACGGTGGTGTTCTGTTCAAGTCACTGGGTGATTGTTG
>CM031598.1:121509662-121519662 GCA_018398815.1 Conus ventricosus | reverse complement strand
CAGAGCTAAAGATAGCTCGCTGTCTGTACTGTCATTCACGTTTTCAATTCTGGACACACAAGGTCATGAAACTCTTAACGGGCTTCCTTGACTTCAGGGAAATGTATTCGAATGCACTGCGTGCGAAGGAAGCGCAACAGGTTGTGTTCGTAAAGTACCTCTGTGCTATCGAGGATTGAGCTCGTGTCGTTAAAGTGGTAATTATGAGGTCATTGCGGATTTTCCCGTTACTTCATCACGGCTTTTCCCCATATTTGCAAGGAGAACACATCGTGATAGGATTTTTGCACACACACACACACACACACACACGCACATACGCACACACACACACACACACACACACACACACACACACACACACACACACACACACACACACACACACACGCGCGCGCACACACACACACACACACACACACACACACACACACACACACACACACACACACACACACAGAGAAATGATCGCGATACACAGTACCGAATTCCTTCCACGTGTGACGACGGGACAAGCCTGTGTCGCCGGGGGACGGCTCTCGAGGCACTGCCACTGTGCAAACTACTCAGTGTCACTGCCCTCCCTTTGGTGGCGGGGAAGGTCGGATCAAAGATGTCGGATCCACCTCCCCCTCCCCTTCCCCCCATGGGCGCAGAGTGGGCATGAACCCACGTGCAGCAGCTCGGCGACTTGTGCCTCGCACATCTCCCGAGACGGCCTCACGCGGCACAGGACCGTCGCCACTCACTATGAAGACGGCCGCCCGTTAGCCCTGACGACGGCTTTGGAGGAACGAGGACAACGACACCAGCATCAACCGAACTACAACCCTGCCGACACTGTCTATCCCGGTGTAACAGCCCATTCTTACCCCCCCCCCTCTGGAACTTACCCCGGGGTAAGTCTGGGCTAGCCTGCTTTTACCCCCGGGTCATTCCAGGACTAGCTGGAACTTATCCCCCCCCCCTACCCTTAGTTGGAACTACCCCACCCCCCAGTCATCTACATTGTACAAGGTATACAGGCACTCAGGAGACACTAATTAGTTGTAAAAATAGTTAAATCTACAAAGCCCCTCCGCCCCCCTCCCCCCCAAAAAAGGTACATTTCTGCCAGAGGAAAGGCCTGTCCTGGACAATGTCTGCCATCTCATTCAGTACATTTCTGCCAGAGGAAAGGCCTGTCCTGGACAAAGTCTGCCACCTCATTCAGTACATTTCTGCCAGAGGAAAGGCCTGTCCTGGACAAAGTCTGCCATCTCATTCCGCTGGTGATCAGAGAGATTCACAGGGGGTGCCTTTGGCTTCCTCTTCTTCACACCTTCCTGAGATGGCGCACGCTCCTGTGTGTTGTCACCCTCGTCAGCTGAGTGCTCTGCATCTGGCTCTGGCTGTCGCTCAGGCTCTGGTTCTGGCTCTGGTTCTGGCTCTCGACCCTCCTCACTCTGTACCTCACTCTGTACCTCACTCTGTACCTCACTCTGTGCCTGTGAATGACAAGAACATAAAGGTGAGGGGAAAAATACAAATTTAACATGCATATGCAGCTGTAGTACAAATGCCACCCAAGATAGAAAATAAGGCCCCCACCTCCATGAATGTAATCCCCACTCCCTTTCTGAAAAAAAAAAGGCCCACCGCAGTGAAAACAGTATTGAACCTCACCTCTGAATGGTCAGAGTCTTCGCCCACAGTCATTGATGGAAAGTGGAGATAGTCTGCCTCTCCTCCTGCCTCTGGGTCTGCCTCTACCTTCCCTTGTTGCCTTCCCCTTGCCTCTGCCTCGTCCTGACATGACTGGAAGTTCTGGAAAAAATTCTGCAGCACTTCTGGGCAGAACTTCTGGTAGCTTCTTGAGTTGTGTCCTCTGTGAATTCACCGAGCGTACTGAGGATCGTCGCAAAGCGGGCCCGTTATATAGCTACGACTGCGGATGTAGGAGTAGATTCCTGCGGGAGCGTGGGGGATCGTGTGAGAGCGTATGAGAACATGTGAGAGCGTGCCAGAGCCTGTGAGATCGTGTGAGATCGTGTCACGCATGGGCTGAGAGCGTATGAAGTCGGGGCATGTCGTATGATATGTCGGCTCTACAAGAGCCTATCAGATCGTGCCAGATCGTGCGAGAACCTGCCAAGTCGTAGTAGCGCGTAGGTGGACGGGCCAGGAGGCTATCGTGGCCACAAATTACCCCAATTTCTCACGCACTCAACCCACGATCACCCACGATCTCAGGGGGAGTCGTAGATGTTGAAATCGTACAAGGTCGCAGAGAAAAGATCGTGTACGTGTAAATCAGGCTTTAGCGTGTAACAACGCCTTACTGCACACGTCACCTTGGGAAACGCTTCTTTGCACATGTCACCCACAAACTGTTTACGACGGCTGTGAACCACCTGCTGCGTCTTCATGCGGTCTGTGCTGACACAGCTTCACATATGCAGATTTAAAGTACGCAGTGTCTTTACTGTAACTTGTTGTTTGGCAAAAGTCAGTGGTGCGAACGCTCGACCAGGTGAGCAAGTTCAGCGCTTGTGACGGAGGAGACTGGCCAATGAACCAGTGGGTGCGTACAGGACGGTCAGGTGCAGGACACAGGTATTGCAGAGAAGGAGGTCTGATGTTGCAAGAGATGAAGGGTGGCAGAGCAGAAAGCGAGGGTGTAATGCAGGACTTGAGGGTGGGGACATGCCTAGAGGAGGAGGTGCAGAGAAGGAGGGTGAGGGTGCAGAGAAGGAGGTGGGTGTGCAGGAGAAGGGTAGGGTTGTGCAGGAAAGTAGGGTGGGTGCAGAAAGAGGTGTTGGTGCAGGAAGGAGGATGGGTGAGGAAAGAGGTGGGTGCGGAGGAAGGTGTCAGGGTGCAGAAAGGTAGGGTGTCGGGGTGCAGGAGAAGGAGGGTGGGGTGCAGGAGAAGAGGGTGGGGTGCAGGAAAGGAGGGGTGCAGAGGATGTCAGGAGAAGAGGGTGGGTGCAGAGAAGGAGGGTGTCAGGGTGCAGGAAAAGGAGGGTGTCGGGGTGCAGGAGAAGGAGGGTGGGGTGCAGGAGAAGGGGGCAGAAAGGGTGTCGGGGTGCAGGAGAAGGAGGGTGGGGGCAGGAGAGGAGGGTTCATGGTGCAGAGAAGGAGGGGTGTCGGAGGTGCAGGGAAGGAGGGTGTGGGTGCAGGAGAAGGAGGGGTGTCGGGGTGCAGGAAAGGAGGGTGGGGCAGAGAGGTGTCAGTGCAGAAAAGGAGGGGTGTCGGGGTGGAGGAGAAAGGAGGGGGGTGCAGGAGAAGGAGGGTGTCGGGGTGCAGGAAAAGAGGGGGTGGGGTGTCGCAAGAGAAGAAGGGGTGGTAGCGTAGTGTGCAGAAGAGGTCGGTCAGAAAGAGGTGGTCAGGAGGGTGCAGGTGCAAGAGGAGGGGTGTCGGAGGGGTGCAGAAGAGGAGGGGTGTCGGATGCAGAAGATGGAGGGTGTCGGGGTGCAGAAGATGGAGGGGTGTCAGGGGTGCAGGAGAAGGAGGGTGTCGGGTGGCAGGAGAAGGAGGGGTGTCAGGGTGCAGAAGATGGAGGGGCGTCGGGTGCAGAAGATGGAGGGGTGTCGGGGTGCAGAGAAGGAGGGTGTCGGGTGCAGGAGAAGGAGAGGTGTCGGGTGCAGAAGATGGAGGGGTGTCGGGTGCAGAAGATGGAGGGGGTCGGGATGCAGAAGATGGAGGGATGTCGGGAAGCAGAAGATGGAGGGTGTCGGGTGCAGAAGATGGAGGGTGTCGGGGTGCAGAAAGGAGGGTGTCGGGGTGCAGAAGATGAGAGGGGTGTCAGAGGTGCAGAAGATGGAGGGCGTCGGGGTGCAGAAGATGGAGGGGTGTCGGGGTGCAGGAGAAGGAGGGTGTCGGGTGCAGGAGAAGGAGAGGTGTCGGGTGCAGAAGATGGAGGGTGTCGGGGCAGAAGATGGAGGGGTGTCGGGGTGCAGGAGATGGAGGGTGTCGGGTGCAGAAAGAGAGGGTGTCGGGGTGCAGAAGATGGGGGTGTCGGGGTGCAGAAGATGGAGGGGTGTCGGGGTTGCAGGAGAAGGAGGGTGTCGGGGTGCAGAGAAAGAGGGGTGTCGGGGTGCAGAAGATGGGGGTGTCGGGGTGCAGAAGATGGAAAGGTGTCGGGTGCAGAAGATCGGGGGTGTCGGGGTGCAGAAGATGGAGGGAAGTGTCAGGGTGCAGAAGATGGAGGGGGGTCGGGGTGCAGGAGAAGGAGGGTGTCGGGTGCAGGAGAAGGAGGGTGTCGGGTGCAGAAGATAGGGGGTGTCAGGGTGTCAGGAGATGGGGGGTGTCGGGGTGCAGGAGATGGGGGTGTCGGGTGCAGGAGAAAAAGGGTGTTGGGGTGCAGGAGATAGAGGGGTGTCAGGTGTAGGAGATGGGGGTGTCGGGGTGCAGGAGAAAAAGGTGTCGGGGTGCAGGAGTAAAAGGGTGTCGGGGTGTAGAAGAAAAAGGGTGTCGGGTGCAGGAGAAAAAGGGTGTTGGGGTGCAGGAGGAGGGTGGGCTGCAGGAGAAGGAGGGCGGGGTGCAGGAGGAGGGTGTGGTGCAGGAGATAGGGTGTCGGGGTGCCGGAGGAGGGTGGGGTGCAGGAGAAGGAGGGTTGGATGCATGAGGAGGGTGTCAGGGTGCAGGAGAAGGAGGGTGGGGTGCAGGAGAAGGAGGGTGGGATACACGAGAAGGAATGTGGGGTGCTTGAGAAGGAGGGTGTCGGGGTGTATGAGAAGGAGGGTGTCGGGTGCATGAGAAGGAGGGTGTCGGGGTGCAGGAGGAGGGTGTCGGGATACAGGAGAATGAGCGTGGGTGCAGGAGAAGGAGGGTGTTGGGGTGCGGGAGATGGAGAGTGGGATGCATGAGAAGGAATGTGGGGTGCTTGAAAAGGAGGGTTTCGGAGTGCATGAGGAGGGTGTCGGAGTGCATGAGAAGGGTGTCGGGGTGCATGAGGAGGTGTCGGGGTGCAGGAGGAGAGTGTCGGGGTGTAGGAGGAGGGTGTCGGGATACAGGAGAATGAGCGTGGGTGCAGAGAAGGAGGGTGTGGGGGTGCAGGAGGAGGGTGTCGGGATACAGGAGAATGAGCGTGGGTGCAGGAGGAGGGTGAGGTGCAGGAGAAGGAGGGTGGGGTGCAGGAGAAGGAGGGTGGGTGCAGGAGAAGGAGGGTGGGTGCAGGAGAAGGAGGGTGGGTGCAGGAGAAGGAGGGTGGGGTGCAGGAGAAGGAGGGTGGGATGCAGGAGAAGGAGGGTGTGTGCAGGAGAAGGAAGGTGGGTGCAGGAGAAGGAGGGTGGGTGCAGGAGAAGGAGGTGTTGGGAAGGAGGGGTGTCGGGGTGCAGGAGGAGGGTGTCGGATACAGGAGAATGAGCGTGGGTGCAGGAGAAGGAGGGAGGGTGTCGGAAAGCAGAAGGAGGGTGGGTGCAGGAGAAGGAGGGTGGGTGCGGGAGAAGGAGGGTGGGGTGTGAGGGTTGTCGGGGTGCAGGAGAAGGAGGGTGTTGGGGTGCGGGAGAAGGAGGGTGGGGTGCAGGAGAAGGAGGGTGGGGTGCAGGAGGAGGTGGGGTGCAGGAGGAGGTGGGGTGCAGGAGGTTGTCGAGGTGCAGGAGGAGGGTGTCAGGGTGCAGGAGAACTAGGGTATCGGGGTGCAAGAGAGGAGGGTGTCGGGGTGCAGGAGAAGGAAGGTGTCGGGGTGCAGGAGAACAGCCCCCCCCAAAAAAAAAAAAAAAGAAAAAAAAAAAAGAAAAAAGAAAAAAAAAGAAACGTGGACAAACATATGTATCTTGCCTGAAGAAGACCTAAAATGTCGAAACGCGTCGTGTTTTGTCTTGTGATACGTTTGTTCACGTTTTTTTTAAATTTTGGGCGGTTCGCTAACATTTATCTAAGATTAGTTTAGTTTAGTTTTGTTTTGTTTGTCCAGCTGTAGCAACAATCAACCTTATCTGTTCTGTCAAAGTCTGTGACATTTGAGAGTATTTGAGACATTTCCGTCCAATATGGTGATTATCATCCTTAACTGTTGTTTCACAGAATATGTGGAATTTCTTATTCTTTTATTTTTGTTTGTTTGTTTGTTTGTTTGTTTTCGTCCATCTGTGGAAACAGTCATTCTTTTTTGGTTGGTTCACAGAATGTGAGAATTTGAGGGGGGGGGGGGGGGGGGGGGGTGGGGGGCGTATTTTTCGTCCAGTGTGGCAACAATTATCCTTTTCTATTGTTTCATAGAATGTGAACATTCACATATCAGACATCATAACTGTCTTTTCATCAGCTGTATATGAGTGACCTAATGTGTACTGCTAATGATAAAGAACTCTTGATATTATACACTAGACATAATAACACATCTGTGACTTCCGCTGCAATGGTGGAGAAATGTCATCAATCATAATTTTCTTTCGATAGCGATAGAATGTGAACAATGCTGTGGTATCGGATAGGGTCTAGGGGTCACAATGACTTCGTCCAGCTGCTGTCTCGTAGACCTCGGGCCTTGGCGCCTCTTTCGTTGTCGTCTGCCCTGACGAGCGTAGTTCGACTCTTGCACGAAAGGTGGGCAAGGGAGTTACCCTACTGTCGGAACATTTCCCGTTTCTTTGTTTAGTTGTGTAGTGTTCCTTTGTTTATAGTTTTTAAAAGTGTCTAGTATATTAGTTACCAAGCAGACCATGGTCACCATAACCCCCCCCCCCCCCATGACTTAACCTAAGTGGATCTACAATGTACCTTAGGGACCACTGAACACGTTTCTGGTTGTTCCCAAGAAAATAACTGATTTGGACTGTGAGTTATGGCCCTTGATTTAAGGGTACCCCCCTTGTATGCTGACCACAATAATCAATTTCAGTCAAATGTAGCTCATATGAATCACCAGAAATCCACGTTTCTGTTACTTTTGTAACTAAATCAATGACTTGCCGTCTTAAACAAGCCTTCATTGTAGTCCAAAATAGTATATCTTGGCTTCAGGGATGCGCTATCTACTGAAACCGTCATTGTCACAATATGGACTGTATGTCATCTACTATACATTGAATATAATAGAAAGCAGGGCTTTTTGGGGGTTGTTTTCATACACAACAATGCCTTGGGGTCATTTAGGACCAATTAGGGCTTCCTAGTCCCGTTTTTTATAGGTGCAAAATCAAACATATCTCCTATACCCCCTAAATATGCGATTTCGACAAAAACGACACAATACGATTTAAACAGAACAAAATGGTTGTTATTTGCAATAAGCATTGCTGTAAAATAAAATGAACATATTGTTGTGAAATACAACAGTAATATGAAGTAATCTGCAGTTCTAGATGTTGTGATTATCTTTGATAAATAACGAATTAGGTTAGGTTAAGTCCTGGGGGGGGGGGGGGGGGGGGGGGTGCATGATGACCATGGTCTGCTTGGCAACTATATGTTTGGAAACAACAGTAAAACAGTAACAGTTTGAATTGTAAAAAAAATAACAAAACCTAAACATTTAACTGATTGGAGCTTGTACAGTGCTTGGCTGATTAACTAAGAGCTTCGAGTGTGGGCAACAGAATACCCAGCTGAATGCCTGTGTCAGTGGCATTTCCTCTTATTTGACATTTCATTAAATTTATAGAGCTGTATTTTTATGTCTGATGTGCCTTGCTGTGTCAAATTTATCAAACTGAAATCTGATGAACGCATATTTAACTTATTCATTCACATCTTATGACACGCTTTGGTTTATCGGATTTTACGATTTAGAAAGCGTGTTGTTGTTATGGTCAACGACAGTTCGCAGCGAGGTTGCATAGAAGCGATCGCCACGGGAGAGGTGGCAGCTCTCCTTTGAGGGACGCTAATGTGAGAGGTAAGTATCAGGCGGCGCAGCGAACCTTCCAGCCGTATGGGTGACGGCGGTTCAAGCCTGTGTCGCGGGGGGACGGCTCCTGGAGATGTGGGGCGATCGGCGATGGAGCGCTGCCTGACTACGATTACCTTCTTCTTCTTCTCTTCTTCCTAAAAAACTGGTTCACTCAAAAATGAGTAGGTCACCAGCGTGCATGTAAAAAAATAAAATGCGACTCAGCCTGTTGGCCCCTGGAGCAAAATTTGGCAACAAGGGGTCTCACATGATATTTAAAAGGTTAAAAGCAATGGCCAGGTTAAGGCCTAGGTAACCGTAAAACATCTGGGGAAGTTAAAACAGAAAAGTCAATCAATATGCAGATCTCAAGATTGTCTTATCAATTTGATACCGTGGCCTGGGATACCATGCTTTTGAGGGTCGGGCATGGGGACACCCTCTTGGGGTCAGGTTGAAACATTGCTCTCTCAGCCGTAGTCTGCCTGGACCACAGCAGGCAAATGTGCAGCGCTCCAGCGACTTTCGTCCTGCTCCCTCTTTGAGGCGGCCTCACGCGGCACAGGACCATCGCCACCCGAGCATGAAGAAGGCCGCCTGGTGGCCCTGAAGACAGGCCTTTGAGGGGGAAGAAGGCCGCCTGGTGGCCCTGAAGACAGGCCTTTTGAGGGAAGATGGCCGCCTGGTGGCCCTGAAGGCAGCCTTTTGAGGGGAAGAAGGCCGCCTGGTGGCCCTGAAGACAGGCCTTTTGAGGGGGAAGAAGGCCGCCTGGTGGCCCTGAAGGCAGCCTTTTGAGGGGAAGAAGGCCGCCTGGTGGCCCTGAAGACAGGCCTTTTGAGGGGGAAGAAGGCCGCCTGGTGGCCCTGAAGACAGGCCTTTTGAGGGGGAAGAAGGCCGCCTGGTGGCCCTGAAGACAGGCTTTTGAGGGGAAGATGGCCGCCTGGTGGCCCTGAAGACAGGCCTTTTGAGGGGGAAAGAGGCGAAGTACAACGACTCCCATCGTCGGCCGACCGACACCCGAAATTGAACCGGAGTTCACACGAAACCAGAGCTGAGATAGCGACAGGCGACAGTCCCCCCCCCCACCCCCCGCCCCGCCCTCCCCCCTCCCCAACCAGACACCCCACTGCTAACACCTGCCACGAGAAATACAGACTTCAGCCTTCAAGTCTGCCTTGTCCCTAAGGGCCTCCGGTCGCCAGGACGTAAAACACACCCATTGACGCGGTTTGATGGTCAGCCACAGTTGTGAAGGCTCTGGAATATGGCCTTTGTTGATGCGCCGTCTGACAGTCGGCACAATCGATCAATCTGCCGGTGGAATCGATCGATATCCATGCGCATTTGATCTTGCTAAAATCGATATGTGCGCTACTTTGCCGATCGTTTTGTAGGGACTTTGTCAGGAAAAGATAACCGTGCTAGTAATTTATTGAACTTTTCATTACGTGGTTTGATGGAGAACATCTTTAAAAATGAAGACCTCTGCAAAGGAAGAGTGCGAGACATGACATATTTTTTTTGCTAGGTGAAAAGGATAACAAGCCATACCACTGACAAAAAAGAGCGAAAATTGATGGATTTCTGCCCATCAATAGGTATGGACGAAATGCCCAAGAAGATCAACATATTGTTCCGATTTTCAGATTGTACATGGCTGTTCTGCTACCTCAAAAATTATCAAAAATAAATGCACCCCAGACAAGGTCACCCCGGGGTCGTAGGACAGGTCATGTTAGGGTCGTAGGACAGGTCATGTTAGGGTCATAGGACAGGTCATGTTAGGGTCGTAGGACAGGTCATGTTAGGGTCATAGGACGGGTCATATCAAGCACGAAAGACAAGGTCACAGAACAGGTCGTATCATGCACCGTAGACAAGCTAGGTCAAGTCACCACTGACAACGTCATGTCATGTCAGGGTCATAGGACAGGTCACATTGTACACCATCAACAGAACCCGTCAGGGTCATAAGACAGGTCATAAGGTCACCTCAGGGTCAGAAGGTCACGCCAGGGTCACATGACAGGTCATAAGGTCACGTCAGGGTCACAGGACAGGTCACACAGACAGTCAGGGTCACAGAGGAAAAGACAGATAAGGTCATGGCGGCAGGGTCTTAGGACAGGCATTACACATTTTGTACCCACAAAGGTCAGAGTTCAGCTGCAGACAAGGCTTTATACAG
>CM031598.1:121502162-121504662 GCA_018398815.1 Conus ventricosus | reverse complement strand
ATATATATATATATATATATATATATATATATATATATATATATATATCTCAAACACACACACACACACACACACACACACACACACACACACACATACACACACACACACACACACACACCACCGCGCGCGCGCGCGCGCCCGCGTGCGCGCACACACAAAAGCACACTCAGATTTGAAACATGTGTGAAAACTACCGCTTTAATGAAGTTGAAATCGATGTTCTCTCTCTCCCTCCCTCCTCTCTCTCTCCCCCCCCTCTCTCTCTCTCTCTCTCTCTCTCTCTCTCTCTCTCTCTCGCTCTCTCTCTCACACACCATGGGCAACACAATCATATTTTCTCATTGATAATGCGAATCATTTGTGAGAGCAAGCCATGCAGTCAAAACAAATGCGTTGCACAAAGAATAAAAAACAGCAGCTACTATCCAAATCGGGATTGCATTTAGAAATTACTAGGGGGTATAAAGTGGGGGTGGGGGTACAAAAACAAGGGAAGGGGCGGAGGATGAGCATAAAGAAGAAAAAGATCACCCACACATCATGACATTCCACGTTCATAATCTCTGTGACCTCGACATTTATAACCCTTTTTTATATACCCACACTGAGATCAAGACAATTTGTACCCATATTCTGACCGGGACAATGACCTTCCACACTGAGGTCAAGACAATGAAAATAAAACAGTGGGAAAAAGTAGGAGGATGGAGGACCCACAGTTAAACACAAGAAAAAGAAGAAAAAGCCCAAGAACAAAGTGGAGAAGAAAAATTGGAGGCTGGAAGAAAAAAAAAATTCCATACTGTCCTGAAGTCAGTCACTGGCCATACATAATCCCCCTCTCCTGCGCTCGGATCCCTCCCACAATCCTCTCACCTTCCCCTTTCCTTACACACACACACACACACACACACACACACACACACACCACCACCACCACCACCCACACAACAGCCCAGTGTGTCTCCAGCAGGAGTTGATCATGTGAGGGCCGGTGGCGGGCGGGTAAGGAGGATCAACAGCTCGCCACGGCCTGGTCCGCCTCCTGGCCCTGCTCTCCACCTGGATGGGCGGAGCATCTTCCTTCGCCGTCTGACCTCCACATGCTCCTCCCTCACCACACGACCCTCCCTCCGGGAAGCGATCGTCTGCATCCTCAGCACGTTCCTGAGGCTGAGGGTCGTCCAGGAGATTCTGTCCGACGTCACCGTCTTCTGCCGGAGTCCTGGGCGGCGGAGTGTCGGCCGGATGGACGACGTTCCTGTCGTCGCACCGAAGCCCCGGAGCTGCGCGCTGTGGGGACATCGCCGGGAGCAGCCCTCTCCACCCCTGTCTCTCACCCGCCGAATGCGAACGACGAAAACGAGGAGGAGGAGGAGGAGGAGGGCGACGGGGATGAGGATGTAGAGAGTGAGGGTGCTGGGGTTGGTGTTGTCGTTGTCGACTGGGGAGTCATCCACGTATTTGTCCTCTCGTAGTCTGACCGACAGACAGACAGACAGACAGACACACACACACACGCGCGCACACACACACACACACACACACACACACACACACACACACACACACACACACACACACACACACACACACACACACACACACACACACACACGCACACACACACACACACCCGTCTAAAAACACTATTTTGTGAAAAGACGCTAAATCAAACAAAACACACACACACACACACACACACACACACACACACACACACACACACACACACACACAATTTGTCTAGAATAAACGAGAGAGACTTTGAGCACACCCAGTTATGTAAACCAGTAGCCTACATGAACGCGCCACACGCACACAGACACGCGCATGCAAACGCACGCATGTAAACGCGCACTCGCCGCGTTGTGAACGAAAAGCTCATGTATGTTGATAGCCTGTGTCTGTGTTTGTGTACAGCGTGTGCGCGCGCGCGCGCGTGTGTGTGTGTGTGTGTATGCATGCGCGCGCTTGTATGTGTGTGTGTTGTCAGAGAGAGAGGAGAGAGAGAGAGAGAGAGAGAGAGAGAGAGAGAGAGAGAGAGAGAGAGAGAGAGAGAGAGAGAGAGAGAATCTGAGCGGGTTTGAAATGAAAGATCAGAAGCGCAAAATGGAAGTCACAACAGAAGTGTTCCACACTCATTGAGAATACTCATTACGGAAATGTCCGATTTGACATCATGGAGTTTCCGATTCCTGTCATAAAAGCATTCAAATACCGAAAAGACGACTGAAAGGAGCAGATATACAAAGTACAAAGGGTGGGGATCAGAGGAGAGAAAAAAGAACAGAAAAGAAACACCTTATAGTGTGGCTCGCGCGCGTGCATGTTTGCGTGTGAACCTGTACGCGCGAACGAGCTGATGTTGGGAAACGAGTGACATGTTGTCGCCCTGACCGCCTGCCTGGGTGTCAGTCTAAGGCAACAAAATACAATCAAAATTAACTAAAAACAGAAGAAACATGAATGGTATAAAATAAAGAAAACATTCAAA
>CM031598.1:121459662-121489662 GCA_018398815.1 Conus ventricosus | reverse complement strand
AGAGGAAAAGAAAGAAAAGAAAAAAGAAAAGAAAAGCAACCATGTCCATTTGATAGAGCAGACTAGAAGAGAGAGAGGGGGAGAGTGCAATGCGTTAATGCAGGAAGAAAGAAAGGAGAACAGATCGATGTTGATAGTCACTGTTCCACCTTAACGGGGTTCGACCTCATTCTTGGCCAGACGCCAATTTATCGGCAGTCCAACCTGACCAGTGCAGCGGGTCCAGCC
Organism: Conus ventricosus; assembly: GCA_018398815.1. Classification (NCBI taxonomy): domain Eukaryota; kingdom Metazoa; phylum Mollusca; class Gastropoda; order Neogastropoda; family Conidae; genus Conus; species Conus ventricosus. The sequence continues at coordinate 121,489,434 of CM031598.1, read as the reverse complement.
TGACCGGTGCCAGCAGTCTAACCTGCGTGCCAAAGTTGTGTCGTGCTTGTGAAAGTGACAGTGAAAAGAAAAAAAAAAGAAAAAAGAAAAGACAGTGATTCGTGAATAGTTAAGATCACCTGGCCAGGTAAAGTGGGAAATCTATTTATACCGGGTTAGTTAATGATGTTTTAGTAAATGATTTTGTGAAGTTCAGGAAAGAGAGATGCTTTATTTTGTTGATTCCATATGCATTGATGTTTCGTTCTTGATCATGTGTAGTAAAGTTATAGATTTACTAGTGGTTGATGTGACAAATGAAATGATTTATGAATGAGATCGAAAGCAAGTTTGTGAGTGGGGTTTGGGCTGTGCGCTAGTCCTTCCTCCATCGAAAATCACCCGAGGTTGACAATTTATTGGCGAGCCTGCCAGGATATTCTGGCCCATTTATTATAATTGTTCAACTTCTCAGAGGGGAAAGCGGGGTGGGATTCAAGTGTTGTAATCCAAAGACAAGGTGTTGTCTTACTGTATGGTCCCCTTGATATTTAAAATACTGGGCTTGGGCATTGCTTCCAAGATAGTTAATACTAGGCTTGGCATTTCAGCCCCAGAGTACTTATTTCGCACAGATTCCCTTTTAATTCGCTCTCATAGTTGGGTCAGGCGCTGGGCGTCTTATAAAAACTAATACGTTGTCCAAGCTAATTTATCATTCACAGGATTGTGCTATTACGTCATTTCGTGTCGGTAACCACCAGTTTGGCTGTCGTAGTAATAAAATCTTGTTCAAAAAAAACAAACAAACAGGAGAGTAATGGCGGAAGAAAAGAACACCCTATTGAACAAAAATTTGTGAGCGTTGCTGTGATTTAGGCTATCAGGAGATGAGTGCGAACATTCGTTGAAAACCAACAAAAGATGGAAAGAGAATGAGCGAGCGGGAAAGACGCTGTATCGCAGTAGAAGCACAGGAAACAGAAAGAATGAGCAGGAAACAGAAAGATTAAGGATTCAGGCTAACGATAATCAGGTTAAAGAACGCAGGAAACAGAAAGACTAAAGGAAGCGCGGAAACAGAAAGATTAAGAATTCAATTAGAGTTAGAACGAGTGAAAATACAAAGGGAGACCCCCGATGATGGTAGTTAAATTTTCCCAGTGACTCTGTGCGCAGCTACGCCCCCCGACCAAAGTTGCCAAAAATTTTCTGAAGGAACAGATTCGATTGACGCTACATCAGTCGTTTCGAACGTTTGCGACAGTCAGGGTTGGCCTTCAGAAGAGTGGGCAGTCATTTTGTCAGCGCTATTGACGGGTAAGGCATTGCAGATTTTCACTGCGTTTTCCAGCAGACACCCAATCTGTTTTTGGTGCTGTGAAGGAATCGTTGATGAAGGGATTTGACCTCACAGAGGAAGGATTCAGAAAGAAATTTCGTTCAGCTAGATTGCAAGCAGGTGAAACGTACACTCAGTTTTGGTGCACGTTTAGATCACTATTTTGATAAATGGCTAGAGTTGAGTGGTACGAAGAAGGAGTTCGCTGAATTGAAAGAGCTGGTTATGAAGGAACAGATTTTGTCAGGTTGCGGCCTGAGTTAACCATACATTTGAAAGAGAGACAGCCAGAGACAGCAGGAGAGTTGTTGAAGTTCGCAGAGGTGTATAGAGAGGCACGTTTGGGCACTAAGGTGCAGGAGAAACAGGTGCTAGGCACAGGTGAGAAGAGTGCAAGGAGACTAGGAGAGTTTCCTGCAAAGTCTGCAAACCCAGTGGTGGGGCAGAAGGAAGGGGAACAAAGGGACATTAGGTGTTTCATTTGTCACAAGAAGGGACATGTGGCGAGGGATTGTCGCATGAGGTTCCAGAAGGCAGCAGCCTTGCAAGAGGTGGATAAGGGTCGCCAGGGGAACGACCTGCAGTGGAACCAAAAGGGATTCAGTCTGAAGGGGTGGAGTGCAGCCTATGGCTAGCATGGACAGCAGTCAGTGTCAGGGATGGAGGGCACTAGCTTGAGTGGTTCGTTACAGTGGAAGAAGGGGTGAATTGGCCAGCAGAGGGTGAAGTGTTTACGAGACACTGGTTGTTCATGTGGTGTAGTACGAACAACGCTGGTCGAGGAAAGGGGATTTGACAGGGCAAATCCAGACCTGTACTCTAATCGATGGCACTGTGAGGGAGTTTCAGTTGCTAAGATAGAAGTACGTACCCCTTACTTCTCAGGCGAGTTGTCTGCGCTGGTGATGGAGAAAACCCTTCATGATTTGATCATTGGAAATATTCAGGTGCAAGGGATCCAGGGGATCCTGATGTTGTCGATGCTACAGGGGCAGCAGTTCAAACACGGAGCAAGAAGGAGGAAAAGGTTGATTAACGTTAGTCGTTCCAGCAAGGAAGTCAGGCATAGATGTGTCGCCTGATGAGTTTAGGGCAGCGCAGGAACAAGGACCCTTCGCTCGTGAAGTCTTGGAGGTTGGCAAGAGGTGGAGAGAAACAGGTGGTTAGAGGAGGTGAGACAGATTTCTTGTGAAAGGCGGGTTGCTGTACCGAGTGTTCACCAAGGGGAAGACAGGTTAAGGTGACAACTCAGTTAGAGTACAGCATGTTATCGTGACACTGTCATGTCAGTGGGTCACGAGTCGCTCATGGCGGGTCATCTCGGCACCAGCAAACAGCTGACCGTTAATCTTGATTGATTTTCATTGGCCAGGGGCAATGGCAGACATAAGCGTTTCTGCTGTCATGTGACGTGTGTCAAAGGTCAGCCACAAGAGGGGTGAAGAGGAAGGCGCCTCTTAAACATCCCCTTTAATTGACACACCGTTCAGGAGAGTGGCTGTTGATCTGATTGGCCCAATCTCGCCTGTTCAAAGGTGGGCACAGGTATGAGACATGCAAGTTTGCAAGGGAAGGTTTGCAGGAGGATAGGGTCGTTCAGAAGAAGCAATATGACAGGAAGGTGAGGAAGCAATCCTCAAGGTGGGAGATCAAGTCCTGGTACTGCTTCCCACGGGTCACAACAAGCTGCTGTATGCATTGGAAACGTCCATTCACCATCATTGGAAAGGTAGATCAGGATTACCGATTGATGTGAATGGGAAACCAAAACTTTTCCATGCGAATTTGCTCCGCAAATATATTCAGCGTGAGACCCAGCAGAGAAGGTAAATTTTGTTGCCTGAGTTTCCAGGAGAAGAGTCATACAGGGATGTGTCGCTGTATGAAGGGCTAGACAGTAGGAGACAGGAGGAAGTTATTGACGGGATTGGAAGGCGTTGTGAATTTCATGGATGACATTCTGATAGCATCCGAGACATGGGAGGAGCATATAAGGCAGCTAGGAGCAGTTTTAGAGAGGTTGAGACAAGCCAATCTCACAGCCAGACCAACAAAGTGCCAGGGTTGGTTTTCCAAGCTGGAGTTCTAGGTTTTGTTGTCGGAGGCGACACAAAGCAGCCGGAAAGAGGAAGGTGGAGAAGATGATGAATTCAGAGAGACCAAAGACCAAAACAGAAGTCAGGAGTCTGCTAGGTTTTATTGGTTTCTATAGGGAGTTTGTTCCAAATTTCGCAGCAATCACGAGTTTTCTCAGTGATTTGGTCAAGGCAGGGAAACCGGCAGTGGTCGAATGGTCAGGACGCTGCAAGAGCAAGCACTGCAGACAGTGTTGGAAAGACTAGGTTCCCGTCCCATCTTGAAGCTACCATGATATGTCCAAACCATTTTTGTTGCGGACAGATGCATCAGGCGGTGGAATAGGTGCAGTATTGTTGCAGGAGCATGAAGGGGTCGAGTTTCCTGTGAGGTATGCTAGCAGGAAGTTGACAAAGTGCGAAGAAGGGTACGCAACGGTGGAGAAGGAGTGTTTAGCTGTCGTGTGGGCCGTGCAGAAATTCCACAAATACTTGTATGGGAAAGAGTTTCGTGATAGAGACTGATCATCAACACTCAAATTCTGCAGGAGGCGCAGCTGAAAAAACAGCAGAGTGCTGCGTTGGGCAATGGCATTGCAGCCCTACAGGTATCGAGTCCAGTACATTCCAGGTCGACAGAATGTCGGAGTGACTATTTAAGTCGCGTAGTCTAGCAAGCTGCAACTCAGAGGAAGTCAGTCATATCGGGGTGCTTTGTTGATAATTATGTGTTGATTACAGTTATGTTGATTGGATATGGGGTTCATTCCCAGTTGGCTATGGTTCATATTTTTGTGTGGAGACTTGTTCACGTAAATGTAGTTATGTTGGAGCATACAGTCGCTTGTGTAGTATGCATTATTGCAATAAGTGAGGATGGAGATTCCTCAGCGAAGTGTCATGGATAGTGATCATATTATATTGTGCTCTTTCAAAGTAGTTGTGAAGAGGAGAGATGGCAAATCCGCAGGTAGGGGAATTGCATAGGTGCGCACAGAGGTCGTTATAAAATGAGTCGAAATAACGCAAGAGCGCACGTCAATGATAACTCATTGGAGTGGTATTCACTAATGGTATATTTGATAATTTGTAAACCGGTTGTTGTAAAGTATTTTTCAAACTTTGCACGTGTAGCTGTGGTTCAGCAAATTCGGTTGTTGTCTTTTTTTTGTACCGTTGTTTTGAGACAATGCGGTGCATAGTCTTTTGCAAGGGGGAAATTGTCACGGTCAAAAAATAAACACAACCAAAGTCGTGGTCCGTCGCCAGCCAAGTTGGTTGGACATAAGCCCTAACTCAAATATTCTGGGCGTCAGGCAGACAGCCCCATGTGTCGGGTCCAGCCAATTAAGCACAGCGAGGAGGCTAATCCTAATCCTCCACGGAGACGGTCTGGTCCACCCAGACAGACTAAGTAGCTGATCGACGCCTCAATGTCTGGTCAGACGAGTCTCGACGCCTGGATCAGACTCATCCGGCCAATTTGTGGGACCAGTGCCCACAATTAGATCGACGTAGCCGGAAAGGGAGAGGGGGGAAGGTAGTGTGTGGTGGGGGTGAAATCAAGCTAATCAATTAAATGACCAATTGACCACCACAGAGAGTAAGGCGTGTAGGCGTGACTGTCATGATTTGAATATCCAATGGAATTAGAGGGAGATAACTTCGGGTACGAGGCGGTAAAAATACTGACCAAGGGTACTCGCCCTTTGACAGATGATTTTTAAAGATAAGATAGGAATGCGGGAGTGAAGAAGGAGAACGAGAGAGAGAACGAACAGAGAGAGAGAGAGGAAGAGGTGTTTGGGTGTAGGTCTGCTCGAGAGAGAAGCAGAGAGATGAGGGAGGAGAGAAGGGAACCAAGTTGAGAGATTAGCACGAGATAGTCTGCAGAGGAAGGACTAAGGAGAGATGTGGAGAGAGAGAGTTGCTAACTAATGAAGAGGAAAAGAAAGAAAAGAAAAAAGAAAAGAAAAGCAACCATGTCCATTTGATAGAGCAGACTAGAAGAGAGAGAGAGAGAGAGTGCAATGCGTTAATGCAGAAGAAAGAAAGGAGAACAGATCGATGTTGATAGTCACTGTTCCACCTTAACCGGGGTTCGACCTCATACTTGGCCAGTGCCACTTTCATCGGCAGTCCAACCTGACCAGTGCCAGCAGTCCAGCCTGACCGGTGCCAGCAGTCTAACCTGACCAGTGCCAACAGTTGTGTCGTGCTTGTGAAAGTGACAGTGAAAAGAAAAAAAAAAGAGAAAAGAAAAGACAGTGATTCGTGAATAGTTAAGATCACCTGGCCAGGTAAAGTAGAAATCTATTTATACCCGGGTTAGTTAATGATGTTTTAGATAAATGATTTGTGTAAGTTCAGGAAAGAGAGAATGCTTTATTTTGTTTGATTCCATATGCATTGATGTTTCGTTCTATGATCATGTGTAGTAAAGTTATAGACTTTACTAGTGGTTTGTGTGACAAATGCATGATATATGAATGAGATCGTAAGCAAGCTGTGAGTGTGTTTGGGCTGTGCGCTAGTCCTTCCTCCATCGACATCACCGAGGTTGACAGTCAAATTGTGCTCCCAGTCTTGGCGGTTCATATCAAGGAGTAGAGAGAGAGAGAGAGAGAGAGAGAGAGAGAGAGAGATGGGAGAGGAGAGAGAGAGAGAGAGAGAGAGAGAGAGAGGAGAGAGAGAGAGAGAGAGGAGAGAGAATAATAAAATTTGTTGATAAATCATCGTTCTTAAGTGAAACCACTGTCGTGTTTTGCCGTGAGATGCATATGATCTCATCTTTTTAAACCACTGAGGTTTCTATGCTGGGATGATAGTCCATAAACATTCCCTCACATTACAACCAGTTAGATTTTTATAACTCCGAATTAACCCTCACACGACAACCAACTAGATCTTTATAACTCCGAATTAACCCTCACAATACAACCAACTAGATCTTTATAACTCCGAATTAACGCTCACACTACAACCAACTAGATCTTTATGACTTCAGTCCACAGAAATTCGACCTTAATCTCGGAAACATGGCAATGAAAATGTCATTTCGACATGAAGTACACTTCAGAGAGTTAACATTCACCCAGTCCAACTTTCCCCGTTGACATTTTGAGGGTGAGGTGAGGAGTGGGTGAGGGGACAGGAAGAGGATGGGGGTGGGTGGGGGATGACAGTGTGAAAGGGAGAGAAGCTAGGTTGAGTGGTGGACGAGGAGGTGGCGAAGGGAGGGAAGGGGGTGTAGACTTGGGGGGAATGAGAGAAAGGGAGGGAAAGAGGAGGCGCGACAGTAAAAAAGAGACGAAGAAATACAATGAAGGGGGAGATTAGAGGGAGAATGCAAGTAATAATAACAATAATAATGATAACGATGATGATGATGATGATGATGATAATAATAATAATAATAATAATAATAATGATAGTAATATAAAGAAAAGAAGAAAAACAACGAGTGGAAAGAAGGGAGGGAAGAATATGTGACAGAGTATGAAGAAGGTGGAAGGCAGAGAGGATGTAGAGAGGAGGGGCTACAGTATGGAGTACGCGCACGCGCGCGCGCGCACACACGCACGCACGCACACACACACACACATATGCATACATTTGTATGTATATGCATACAAAGAGAGAGAGAGAGAGAGAGAGAGAGAGAGAGAGAGAGAGAGAGAAACGCGCACGCACACACACTTATACACACACGGGCGTGTGCGCGCACTCTCTCTCTCGCTCTGGGGGGGGGGGGGGGGGGGGGGGGGGGGGGGGGGGGGGGGGGAGGTGGGGAGTGGAGGTGCTTTGAACGTGCAAGATGATGGCAGGTGTGTGTTACGCTGTCTCCAATCTTTTGTGACTCTCTGTAGACTATAAGTGTGTAGAGTGTCAACACTTGACAAGGTACTTGTTGTGTCACCATGCCTTACACCCAGTGTAGAGTGTCAATACTTGACAAGGTACTTGTTGTGTCACCATGCCTTACACCCAGTGTAGAGTGAAAATACTTGACAAGGTACTTGTTGTGTCAACATGCCTTACACCCAGTGTAGTGTCAATACTTGACAAGGTACTTGTTGTGTCACCATACCTTACACCCAGTGTAGAGTGTCAATACTTGACAAGGTACTTGTTGTGTCACCATGCCTTACACCCAGTGTAGAGTGTCAATACTTGACAAGGTACTTGTTGTGTCACCATGCCTTGCACCCAGCTGAATTTCAGGGTCAGCATGTGGAACTTTTCTACCTCTTTTCCAGTCCTTCATGTGGAAAAGACCTGTGTTGAAACTGTCCGCGCGTGTCTTGATGTTGACACTTCGTTCACGGCGAACCGGTGTTTTGCTTGGTTGGACGCTCGTGTCTTTGTTCTAATAATAATAATAATAATAATAATGAATACTTATATAGCGCCTATTCTCGGCTAGAGACCAAGATCTAAGCACTTTACAATCCACACTCGTTTACACAACGGGCTGCCTACCTGGCTAGTGCCGACTGAAGAGCTGCCAGGTGGCGCTTCATTCAGTCGTTTCCCGTGTCATCCAGTCAATATCGTTCACTCAATTTCCTTACTTCCTTCAGTCTTTCCATTTCTCACGCAGGGTGCATGCCATGTGTAACGTGTCATCCATACCAACGGCCAAACTGGCCTACTCTTCCGAAAGTTAGTGATGGGATTTTACGTGTGTGCAAGATGTTATGCGTGCGTTCACACACAGAACCTCGGTTTATAGTCTCATTCGAAGGACTGTATGGGAAATGGAGTCAGAACCAATGTTAACTCCGAGGAAAAATTCCCCTGTACCGAAACGGCCCGGCGGAGATTCGAACCCGCAACCCCAGGATCACGAGTCCGGCGCTCTACCAACTGAGCTATTCCGGGGGCACCAATTTGTTTAAACGTTATGGTGATGGTGTACTGCTCCTGCGCTGTGGGGATATTGAATCGAACCCCGGCCTCAATTCTGACACACATGTCTCCGGCTCTTCTGGTTACGGACGACAGACCCGTCTTTCTTCGTACCACTCACGATTAGGGAAGGAACCTTCAATGGCTGACCTGATGTCAAAACTGCAAGATGTGGAGAGCTCTGTGAACGGCAAGCTGGACAGTGTAAAGGAGGAAATGGTCTTCTTCGACAGGAACATGGTGCTCTCTGTGCCCTTGTGAGTGGACTATAGGACGAGGTAGACGATCCACGACCTGCAAATGACTTGTTGAAACAACCTGTGATCTGACTTCCAGAGTAGATGACCTTGAGGACATAGAGGGCGGCAGGTCCAGAAGGAATGACCTGATTTTGTACGCTATGGAGAAAAGGGAGGGGGAAACCAGTGAGGAGGGTGAGGGTTTGGTCAGGGATCTGAATACAGACAAGCTTGATTTAACTGATACTGTTGAAGTTGATCGTGTGCATCGACCGAACTCAAAGTTTGATTCCCCAATTATCGCCCGGTGTTCTTTTCATAAGCAAAAAAAAAAATATAAAAAAAAATGTTGAAAGCAAAACAAAGGCTGAAGGGAACAAACGTGTTTGTTGGGAAGGATTTCTCTCGAGGCGTGCGTGACATCAGGCGCAAGTTGGGCTTTCACCTGAAGAAAGCTAGGTCTGAGGGCAAACAAGTTCCTGTGGTGTAAGATCATATATTGAATGATGGTAAAAAGTGTCATGTACGATCATCTATTGAATAATGGTAAAAAGTGTCATGTACGATCATCTATTGAATAATGGTAAAAAGTGTCATGTACGATCATCTATTGAATGATGGTAAAAAGTGTCATGTACGATCATCTATTGAATGATGGTAAAAAGTGTCATGTACGATCATCTATTGAATGATGGTAAAAAGTGTCATGTACGATCATCTGTTGATTAACGGTGAAAAGTATGGTGTACGATCATCTATTGAATGATGGTAAAAAGTGTCATGTACGATCATCTATTGATTAACGGTGAAAAGTATGGTGTACGATCATCTATTGATTAACGGTGAAAAGTATGGTGTACGATCATCTATTGATTAATGGTAAAAAGTGTGGTGTACAACCATCTATTGATTAACGGTCAAAAGTATGGTATACGATCATCTATTGAATAATGGTAAAAGGTGTCAAGTACGATCATCTATTAATTAATGGTGAAAAGTATGGTGTACGATCATCTGTTGATTAACGGTGAAAAGTATGGTGTACGATCATCTATTAATTAATGGTAAAAGGTGTGGTGTACGATCATCTATTGAATAATGGTAAAAGGTGTCAAGTATGATCATCTATTAATTAATGGTGAAAAGTGTGATGTACGATCATCTATTGATTAATGGTAAAAAGTGTGGTGTACGATCATCTATTAATTAATGGTGAAAAGTATGGTGTACAATCATCTATTGATTAATGGTCAAAAGTGTGGTGTACGAGTAAAAGGTGTGGCGTACCATCATCTATTTATTGACGATAAAAAGTGTGGTGTACCATCATCTATTTTTTAATGGTAAAAAGTGTGGTGTACCATCATCTATTTATTAATGGTAAAAAGTGTGGTGTACCATCATCTATTTATTAATGGTAAAAAGTGTGGTGTACCATCATCTATTTATTGACTGTAGAAAGTGCGGTCTTGATGCGCACGATTCACCGAGAAAACAGAGTAAGAAACTGGCTGAATTAAATTTGTTGGGACAGAATTTGTGACAGAAACAAATAAAACAGTAACACCGGATTCTTCAACCCGTTGGTGACCACACATTTCGCACATGCGGATTTAGAACCTATCGGTCCTGTTGGATGTGAAATTGACAGCAGTCCACTGTCTCTATGTCAACATTCCCGCGCTCCTATAACTTGTGGAGAGGGTGGATATGGAAATCTGTCTTGCTATAATATAAAGGACGATGTCTCTACCACTGTAAATCAAACTTTGCCTTCTGTTGCTGATATAAAATCTCGTGCTCTTTTTTTTCTACTCGCAAAAACAGAACATTTTACACAGATTTATGGCATTTCACTTCACATCAGTATACGATTCACACCAGTTCAGCTAAATGTTTACATTTTAACCAGGTACCATAAAGTTTCCATACCATGTGTTAACATGTTTGTGAGGCAAGAGTTGTCAAAAGAATCGATTAAATACAAACAGACAGCCAAAACAAAACAAAACAGAAACAACAGAGAGAGAGAGAGAGAGAGAGAGAGAGAGAGAGAGAGAGAGAGAGAGAGAGAGAGAGAGAGAGAGAGAGAGAGAGAGGATAGGACGCCAACAAAGCCACCAGGGGATCCAAACGTACATGCATATCAAGTGACACTGAGACAGACTAGTCCCTCAACATTTACATCAAGTCTAAAAGTTACACTTCTATCAAAGATTGGTATAGTTGCCATTTTTCATGCAGTTTTTGACTTGACTTTACACTTTTCGCAACTTGCTGTTCAAAATTATATCTTGTCTTTTAATAATGTAGAAAGCTTATTACAATTGGAAGTTTTTTTCTCACATTTGCATTTATAAATAAAATATTTTGCTCGAAGTAATATGAAGTCAAAGGTTTCATCACCTCTGAAATGATTTGCATGCCCAAATAATACCAATTCAACAGACAAATCTAAAGAAGCTGCATGCTGACATTTCTCTTATATTATTGCTTGAAGTTGTTGCCAAAAATGTGCCGCGTGTTCACAACACCAAAACGTTGCTCAATGTTTTCCTTTTCTCTATTGCGAAATGTACAATGATCATTCAGTTCAATTTTCATTTTTGACAACACAATATTTGTAGCCAATATACAATGTAGAATTCTTATCTGAAACCATCGAAGTTTTATTTCTTTTATTTTTTTGTACCTTTTAAAAATAATATTCCATTCCAACTGCTGTTAAAGTTTTTTCATTTCACTTATTGCAAAAAGCAGGGTTTACGTTGTCACACAGAAAGTCATCGTAATAAACACGTACCTTTCTGCTGACTGAACAGATAAGTTTCCATAATCTCGTGGTCTTGAAATCCAGGATCTCTATTTTTATGGTGGAATATCAATTGTTTCCACTCTAAGTTTATGTTTCATGATGGTTTTTTCCCATACATTACATCTTTTGATTTTATTTGTCTCCTTGAGACTTTTAAAGATACGTGTGAACTGATTTATTTCCTGGATTTCAGGTACATTATAAATCTGCTGTGAAGTTCACTAAACATGGAAGAAGATCGGATGGAATTCTATGTCTGGTTAGAGATAGATTTACTACTTTCGTACCTCGCTGTTCAGCTTTGTTCCCTTAATTTCAATACCAGGCTGTGGAGAACCGCGGGCCTGAAGGAAGCTGAAGCATCACCTCTGTTTTCTGCAGGATGTAGATTAGACCCCAAAGCTTGGACAGATAGACAGACAGCTTGTGGAGCTCTGGTACGTCTGGCTCATTCCAAGCTGAGAGGGCGTGTTCGTCCACGAACATGAAATTTCTCATGAGGACGGCGAGACTTACAACCAGCTGAAGATCTTTGAGCGCATCCTAACATCATTCTTTGGATGTGGGTGAGGTAAAAGACAGTGACATTGACCTTACCATGTATCCTAACATCATTCTTTGGATGTGGGTGAGGTAACAGACAGTGACATTGACCTTACCATGTATCCTAACATCATTCTTTGGATGTGGGTGAGGTAAAAGACAATGACATTGACCTTACCATGTATCCTAACATTCTTTGGATGTAGGTGAGGTAAAAGACAGTGACATTGACCTTACGATTAAACGTGCCAATGAAAGACATCGAGACACATTTCTTACGTGTTGTTGATGTTGAATACCGTGTGACAGGATAGTGATAACTACAGTCACACCTGATAGTAATGCATTTACTGACTGACGTCTATTTCAGACTCACAAGACAGGCTCTCAAACGCTGGCGGGCATCTTCAATCGTTACGCTCTGGTGCACAATCTCTCCGTGGCAATCCGCACCGAATTACGGGCTCACATCCCTTCAAGAAGGTTTGGGTGGATTTCGGATATCCGGCCCTTACCCCAGGGCATCGACCACTATGACATGATCACAGACCACGTTCGCTTTGATGAGAAGTGCGTGAGGCACTTTCTGCCCAACGACACCGTGTTCGTCAGTGTTGTACGTGAGCCTCTGGATCGATTCGTGTCTGCCTTCTATTTCTACAGGGATAGCTTCAGAAATGAAGCTCTAAAAAGGATACCTGGTGAGTTTTGTTTGGTTTTGTTTTTGCTTGTGTTTAGTAGGACCTGGAGGAGATATGCGTGCACATAGCCTACTCACTATTCAACATTCACAAAGGATATTGATGAAGCTTTGCTAAAAGAAGTGAAAACACATTTGGATAATTAATTGATTTTACATGGAACTGAGTGTCAATGTGCACTTTTCTGTCACTGTGGGATACAGTTTTTGAACTGAAGGATGCTATGCATCAGGTGCTTGCCTCTACCCCCTGTCCCTCCCCTTCTCTTCCTCTGTTGAGGCAGTTCCTGAAATCAGTGAGGCTTTGTTTGTAATCTAAAGGCCGACCTTAATTGAACGAAACATGAGCTCACGAATCTAGACCAGGAAGTGACTACTTACGTGAGTTCCTCTCTCAACTAAAGCCCGTCATCCACGATACAGTCCGCAGAGTGACGACGAACTAAGAACTGGTTCTTGATGGAAGTTTGAATTATCTTCTTTCGAGTCAAGGGACACAACACATTCGCCAGCGCTTGATTGAGATACATTATTAGCCCTGCCGAGTTCGAACTGTTCTCAATTTGTTCGAACAATTTGTTGTGAAGCCGATTTTAACGACTTTTTGCGATCTCTTGGTCCAAAATTTAACTTTGTTTATTTCCACAGCGTTGTTTATGTGATTATGTTGACCATACCAAATGAAAATGTTCACCAATGAATCGAGAACGGAAATTCAGGTCAACAGACCACAGAGTGAATCAGTCACTGGAAAGTTGACATAAACTGATTTCCATTGTAGGAGAGCTTTCATGTGGTTACTTCCCTTTGTGCGAACCCAAACCACTCGCTGAACATGTTGAGCAATTCTTTTCTTCATCACCGCGAACCCAAGTTGGGAGAGAATCGTGAATCTCAGTGATGTTGGGTCACAAACCACCAAGTTGGGAGAGAATCGTGAATCTCAGTGATGTTGGGTCACAAACCACCAAGTTGGGAGAGAATCGTGAATCTCAGTGATGTTGGGTCACAAACCACCAAGTTGGGAGAGAATCGTGAATCTCAGTGATGTTGGGTCACAAACCACCAAGTTGGGAGAGAATCGTGAATCTCAGTGATGTTGGGTCACAAACCACCAAGTTGGGAGAGAATCGTGAATCTCAGTGATGTTGGGTCACAAACCACCAAGTTGGGAGAGAATCGTGAATCTCAGTGATGTTGGGTCACAAACCACCAAGTTGGGAGAGAATCGTGAATCTCAGTGATGTTGGGTCACAAACCACCAAGTTGGGAGAGAATCGTGAATCTCAGTGATGTTGGGTCACAAACCACCAAGTTGGGAGAGAATCGTGAATCTCAGTGATGTTGGATCACAAACCACCAAGTTGGGAGAGAATCGTGAATCTCAGTGATGTTGGGTCACAAACCACCAAGTTGGGAGAGAATCGTGAATCTCAGTGATGTTGGGTCACAAACCACCAAGTTGGGAGAGAATCGTGAATCTCAGTGATGTTGGGTCACAAACCACCAAGTTGGGAGAGAATCGTGAATCTCAGTGATGTTGGGTCACAAACCACCAAGTTGGGAGAGAATCGTGAATCTCAGTGATGTTGGGTCACAAACCACCAATTTGGGAGAGAATCGTGAATCTCAGTGATGTTGGGTCACAAACCACCAAGTTGGGAGAGAATCGTGAATCTCAGTGATGTTGGGTCACAAACCACCAAGTTGGGAGAGAATCGTGAATCTCAGTGATGTTGGGTCACAAACCACCAAGTTGGGAGAGAATCGTGAATCTCAGTGATGTTGGGTCACAAACCACCAATTTGGGAGAGAATCGTGAATCTCAGTGATGTTGGGTCACAAACCACCAAGTTGGGAGAGAATCGTGAATCTCAGTGATGTTGGGTCACAAACCACCAAGTTGGGAGAGAATCGTGAATCTCAGTGATGTTGGGTCACAAACCACCAAGTTGGGAGAGAATCGTGAATCTCAGTGATGTTGGGTCACAAACCACCAAGTTGGGAGAGAATCGTGAATCTCAGTGATGTTGGGTCACAAACCACCAAGTTGAGAGAGAATCGTGAATCTCAGTGATGTTGGGTCACAAACCACCAAGTTGGGAGAGAATCGTGAATCTCAGTGATGTTGGGTCACAAACCACCAAGTTGGGAGAGAATCGTGAATCTCAGTGATGTTGGGTCACAAACCACCAAGTTGGGAGAGAATCGTGAATCTCAGTGATGTTGGACGGGCAGTTAAGACAAGATCGTCAAGATCTCAAACTGGACAAAATAGGTTCGAGATCTAAAGATTCGTTCAATTAAGAATGGCCTTAAAGCAAAGTGTGAGGGGTATATGTGTGTCTGCATGTGTGCAGTGAGCGCGCGCGCGCGCGCGCGTATGTGTGTGTGTGTGTGTGTGTGTACGCATCTGTATGTATATGTATGTATGTATGTATGCAAGTACGTATGTATGTATATATACTTATATATATATGTATGTACGTACGTACGTATTCACGGCTGAATTCATTTGCATGGGTTCATGTGTGCGTCCTGTGTGCATCTTCATCCTCTGTCTGTCTGCCTGTCTGTCTGTCTGTCTGTCTCTGTCTCTGTCTCTCTCTCTCTCTGCGATATTCACGCCCCCCCCCCCTCTCTCTCTCTCTCTCTCTCTCTCTCTCTCTCTCTCTCTCTCTCTCTCTCTCTCTCTCTCTCTCTCTCTCTCTCTCTCTCTTTCCCTGTGCGATATTCACGTTTTTATTCCCTTCTCTGTCTCTGTGTCTGTGTCTGTCTGTGTCTGTCTCTTTGTCTGTCTGTCTGTCTGTCTGTCTGTCTCTTTGTGTGTGCGTGTGTATCTGTTTCTGTCTTTGTCTCTGCCGCTGTCTCCCTCGTCTCTGTCACTCTGACTCTCTGTCTCTGCGTCTGTCTGTTTGTCTGTCTGTCTGTCTGTCTGTCTGTCTCTGTCTCTGTCTCTCTCTCTCTTTCTCTCTCTCTCTCTCTCTTCTATTTTTTTCATGGGCGAAAGAATCAAAATGTTGGAACTTCATCGTCTATATTGTTTATGATTCAGCCAGTCGCTGGAAACTACCTCAGCGCATACCGCAAGCATAGCTTGTAAGTTGACGGGTCACCGACCCTCAACTCTAGGGTTTGTCTACCTTGTATGCGAAGCTGAATTCGGCGGACTGCGCGGAAGAAACCACTGTGGTTCAACGGGCAGAAAGGTGATTTCCAGCAACGCGTTGTGGAGCACACAGGGCGTGTCAAGACACAAAAGACGTCACGGTCATCCACTGCACCCCAATCTATCTCCAGCCGTCTCGACTTCATCTTGCCACTGGACACAGAGAGACTGGGGCGAGGGAGTGAGGCTGACGACGCGCAACTCTCCCTCACTATAATCCAAGTCAAGCGCAAGTCATGACTTCAAACCCCACAGCGCAACCTCAAGTCCTGTGGCGATGATCAAGTGGCGAAGGCAGCAGGTGTGGACACACTGGGAGCTGTCAGTCACGAGCCTGCACATAGGCGGCCCAGGGCATGTGGTCGCTCTCTACTGGACGAAGCAGAAGTGGAGTTCGGCAGCCCCCTGGTTGTCTGAGCAGCCCTTTTTAGGACCGCACTGCTCACCTCCATAGCAAGAGGAAGGGGCTAGAAAAGGTGCCCTAAACATTGCCTGCTTCACCTTACCCTGGCCAGCAAAGCGCGATTGGCGGGGTGCCCCTCCCAGCGGTCGAACTACGAAGAAAATAAAAACAACGGTGCTCAACCTCAGCACATAGAACGTGCGAACTCTATTGGACAACGCCAAGGCAGACAGACCAGAACGAAGAACTGCACTGGTCGCGAAAGAACTTGCTCGCTACAACGTTGACAGAGCAGCACTCAGCGAAACACGCCTAGTGGACAAAAGCCAACTTACAGAATGTGGTGGAGGATATACATTCTTCTGGAGTGGACGCAGCAGTACTGAACGGCGAGAGGCAGGCGTGGAATTTGCCATCAGATCCCATCTCACCCGCAAACTTGTAAGCTCCCGAAGGGCATAAACGATCGCCTGATGACACTCCAGCTTCCACTTGGAAACAAGAAGAGTGCAACACTAATAAGCGCGTACGCCCCAATAATCACCAACCCAGATGACATCAAGGAAAAGTTCTACGAAGAACTAGACACTCTCATTGCAGCAGTCCCACTGTCTGAGAAGCTAATCGTACTTGGGGACTTCAACGCCAGAGTGGGGACCGATCACCAGACCTGGGGTGGGATCATTGGGAGACACGGTACTGGCAATTTTGCCACAGCAATGGCCTCCTGTTTCTCAAGATGTGAGCTACTCACGACCTTGTCATCACCAACACTCTGTTCCGCCTCTCTACCCGCAACAAGACATCATGGATGCACCCACGCTCCAAGCACTGGCATCTGACTGATTATGTCATCACCAGGAAGAGAGATGTGCGAGACGTGAGAGTGACGTAGGCCATGTGTGGTGCCGACTGCTGGACTGATCATCGCCTAATCGTGTCAAAGTTTAAACTCTGCATCCTGCCCATGTGAAGACCCCAAGGTCAGAAGACTGCAAAAGGCTCAACGTCTCCAAGCTCAAGGATAGTAAAGTTGCAGAAGATTTCTCCAATGACCTAGATGGCAGGCTGCCCAAGACACGAGAGGATGACCACAGCAGCATTGAAGAGCAGTGTGAGGCCTTCAGAGATGTAGTCCACTCTACTGCCCTCGAACACCTCGGACTAGCAACCCGTAGAAACCAAGACTGGTTTGATGAGAATGATGCAGAAGTGCAGACACTGCTGTCAGAGAAACACCAGCTGTTCAGAGCGCACCAGAATGACCCCACATCACTAGCTATGAATGATGCCTTCACCAGCGCAAAACAGAAAGTGCAGAAGAGGCTTTGAGAAATGTAGGATGCCTGGTTCAGCAAAAAGGCCGATGAAATCCAGGGCTACGCAGACAGTCATGACACCAAGCGTTTCTACGACGCTCTGAAGGCTGTGTATGGACCCCAGTCCTCCGGCTCCTGCCCCCTCCTCAGTGCAGATGGGGCCCAGCTGCTGACAGAAAAGAAGCAGATTCTGGAGGAATGGGCTGAACACTTTAATCAGGTTCTCAACCGCCCTGCCTCAATCAACGACGAGGCCATTGGACGCCTACCTCAAGTGGAGATCAGGCAAGACCTTGACCCCCCCCCCCACCTCAAGTGGAGATCAGGCAAGACCTTGACCCCCCCCCCAAAAAAAAAAAAAAAAAAAAAAAAAAAGTGAAGAAGAAGTCAGAAAGGCAATCAAACAACTTTCCTGTGGCAAAGCGCCAGGATCTGATGCAATCCCGACCGAAGTTTACAAATCAGGAGGCCCAGCCTTGACACAGAAGCTGACGCAGCTCTTCCAGTCCATGTGGAATGAAGAGAGGGTCCCACAACAATTGAAAGATGTTAACATTCTCCACATCTACAAGAGAAAAGGCAACCGCCAGTCCTGCGACAATCACCGAGCCATCTCTCTCTTGTCCATAGCTGGGAAGATCTTGGCTCGTGTCCTGCTCAACTGCCTTCTACTACACCTTGAGCGGGGTCTCCTCCCAGTAAGTCAGTGTGGCTTTTGTGTAGAACGAGAAACTGCAGACATGATATTTGCTGCACGACAGCTCCTTGAAAAATGCCAAGAGCAGTAGAGCGATCTGTTTGTGATCTTTGTCGATCTGACCAAGGCCTTCGATACTGTCAGCAGAGATGGATTGTGGAAGATCATGGAGAAATTTGGCTGTCCCAGCAGGTTCATTACAATCGTCCGACAGTTCCACGACGGCATGATGGTGAAAGTACAGGATGATGGAGACGAGTCAGAAGCCTTTCCAGTGACCAACGGCGTAAAGCAAGGCTGCGTTCTCGCCCCTACACTCTTCAGCATGGTCTTCTCCGCCATGCTGACTGATGCCTTCCGTGACTGCCAGGGTGGTATACACGTCAGATACAGAACTGACGGCGGGCTGTTCAACCTCAGGCGACTGCAGGCTGTTTCAAAGGTGAAAGAGACCGTCATCAGGGACTTCTTGTTTGCTGATGACTGCGCCCTCAATGCCAGCACAGAGCAGATGATGCAGCACGAAATGGACTGCCTCTCACGAGCCTGCGACAACTTCGGTCTCACCATCAGCACCAAAAAGAGCGAAGTGATGTATCAGCCTGCGCCAGGTAAACCCTACCAGGAACCACACATCATGGTAAAGGGGCAGAACTTACAGGCAGTTGACAACTTCACCTATCTGGGCAGCACACTCTCACGAACTGTGAACATTGACGCTGAGGTCAGGAACAGGATTGCTAAAGCCAGCTCTGTGTGGGAGACTCCGTGAAAATGTCTGGGAGCGGAGAGGACTAAGCCTTACCACCAAGCTGAAGGTCTACCATGCAGTGGTGCTAACCACTCTCCTCTATGCCAGTGAGACCTGGACCGTCTACAGCAGACACGCCAAACAGCTCAACCATTTTCCCCTCAGCTGTCTCCGCAGACTCCTACACATCAAATGGCAGGACAAAGTCCCAGACACTGAGGTCTTGGAAAGGGCCAGCATCCCCAGCATCCACACTCTCCTTCAGAAATCCCGAGCCAGATGGGCTGGCCACATCGTCAGAATGCCAGATAGTCGATTGCCGAAACAGCTGCTGTACCGAGAACTGAGTCAGGGCAAGCGCAAAGCTGGGGGGGGGGGGGGGGGGGGGGGGGGGGGGAGGGAGGGGGAAGGGGAGGGGGGGCAGAAGAAACGTTTCAAGGACTGCCTCAAAGTGTCCCTCAAAGGCCTGGACATTAACCTCAACACCTGGGAGTTGCTTGCCCTGGACAGCACAGCCTGGCAAAGCAGTATCACAAAGGGTGCATGTACATCACAGAAGAGACGCACAGCAGAAGCTGAGAGAAAGCGAGCCGCGCGCAAGGCCAGAGCTACCTCCACCTCCACTGTAGCACCCACCCACATGTGTCCCACATGTGAGCGTTCCTTCCGGGCCCAGATTGGCCTCACCAGCCACCTGCGGACCCACACTCAGCGATCTTCCATCTGAGACTGAAGTCATGGTCATCTTCGAAATCGAAGGACGAACACATCAGGGCCGTTTCATCGTTAAAATCAGCTCCAGGCGTGTTTGTAACTGTTTCATCTTTGATGTATTCAACTTCGTTAAAGTGGATCTGTTTCCAATAAAAATTTCATATCAAACGAAAACTCCAGATTTTCTTGGACTAAAAATATGGCATCCGGTGGAACAGCCGTACACTGGGTCTTCATGGAGTCTGCAGTCAATTGTTTATTTCGAATGTCATGCAAATTTCAACACTCTGTGGGCACATAGTTCATAGTGAGTAGTGTATCACATGGTATACATCATGGGGTCTTCTCTGTGTGTGTGTGTGTGTGTGTGTGTGTGTGTGTGTGTGTGTGTGTGTGTGTGTGTGTGTGTGTGTATGTGTGTGTGTGTGTGTGTGTGTGTGTACGTGTGTGTGTGTGTGTGTGTGTGTGTGTGTGTGTGTGTGTGTGTGTGTGTGTGTGTGTGTGCATGTCTGTGTGTGCATGCGTGTGTGTGTGCATGTGCGTGCGCACATGCGCGCGTGTGATGTGATGAACGGTAACGGTGTCTGATCTGCGCAAAACTTTATTTACAACCGCTAGTGAAACCAGGTGTCATTTCCTTAATGCGCCCCCCCCTCCCCCCCCTCCCCGCCCTCCCCCCCCCCTCGCCCCCCCCCCCCCCCCACAGCGAGTATAGAATGAGACAATGTAGATAAGAAAAGATTGAGTCAGGCAGCAAGTTTTGAATTCTTTTCACTACAGACATGGCAAGTTAAGATCCTTACACTGGAACCCAACAGACTCTAATGTTGCCTTTGCAGGACCGAATCCCGTGCTGACCTTCCTGACCGACATCAAACGTTGGGATCGTCCTGCCGGTTCCGTAACCCATAGCAGAATGTTCTTCGATTTTGGTCTGGAATTCAAGCACCTGAAGGAGCCGCAATATCTTCAGAAGTCCCTCCGCTACCTGTCTCAGGTCTTCCACGTGGTGCTTCTCACGGATGTCTTTGACGAGTCCATCGTTCTCCTCAGGAGAACCTTATCCTGGACCCTCCCAGACTTGCTGTATGTTAAATTCAACGTGGGCACAACTCGTCCCGCTCTTCAGTTTACAGAGAAGCAGAAAAACGATTTCAAGAAGCACCGCAAAGAAGAGTACGCACTTTACCGACACTTCCGTTCCCTGTTTTATGAGAAGGTTCGAGCAGAGGGCGAGTCGTTTGCAGAAGAGGTGAGGGTGTTCCAGACCATGAGAACCAAGGTGAACTCTTTCTGCCAGGACATCACCAAGCACCCTGGCAAGCGGGAGCTGAGAGTGAACAGCACCAAGTTCAGCGGGAGGTTTCGCGTGACGCTGGACGACTGTCGGTTGTTGATGAGGGAATCTTCCTCCATTAGGGATACGTGGTTTGAACAGTTGATGATCCAACGAATGCAAGACTGGCAGGAGACCTGGAACAAGACTCACTGATACCGTTCAACGAATATTGATGGTTCGTGGTATGCTTCCCATATTATGCAATGTCCTTGCTGAATGATTCTTGATGGCTTGTGCTATGCTTCCCATACGATGCAATGTCCTTGCTGAATAATTATTGATGGTTCGTGGTATGCTTCCCATACTCTGCAATGTCCTTGCTGAATGATTAAGAGGATAAGCATTTTACATCTCTCACCCCGTCACGTTTCCGTTTGTCTAGGTGCTAGTTTTTTTAAGAGAGAGGAGAGAGAGAGAGAGAGAGAGAGAGAGAGAGAGAGAGAGAGAGGAGAGAGAGAGAAGGAGAGAGAGAGAATGAACAGGGATGCCCTGTGCAAAAAAAAAAAAGCAAGCAAAAGAAAACATAATTGGTTAGTCATGGATGATGAGAATTTCGTTCCAGCACACACACACACACACACACACACACACACACACACACACACACACACACACCACACACACACACACACACACACACATACACACGCACGCACACATGCACACACACACGCACACACACACACACACACACACACACACACACACACACACACACACACCACACACACACACACACACACACACACACCACATGCACACACGCATGTACACACACACACACGCACACACACACACACACACACACACACCACACACACACACACACACACACACACACACACACACACACACACACACATACACTGTCACACGCAGACACACAGCCCTGATGTGGCCCTTTGCGGTCGGCTGGGCTATAAGCAACATTATCTCTTACACGCAGACACACATATATTGTCACACACAGACAGACAGACACACACACACACACACACACACCACACACACACACACACACACACACACACACACACACACACACCACCACATCACATCACATCACATCACATCACATCACATCACATCACATCGAACCACAGGCATACCAGCCAGCACATATTCTGCTGAACAACCACTCTTGACATACGACACTGACAAATCTTGTCGATCACCAGCTGGCGAATATCGATGGTTTTAAATTAAGCGGAGTTCTTTTTATCGACTTTGCAAAAGCATTTGACATTATCGCCAATGGGTCAGCAGTCTTGCCACCCTTCTTACTCCTTATGTCCAACAACGATCGAGGAGCTCTCTCGGGTTTCTGTTTTTGGAAAAAAATGAATTAACTGCATTTAAATTCATAATCAATTGTGAACATGTAAGGATATCTCAAACTTCCAGATATACAGAAGACTCTATATATGTCATAACTGTCACGCACTTTCCCTCATCGAAAGAAAACTCAAGGTTCATTGCTGATTATTGAACTCAGACGAGAAAAGAAAAAGAAAACATTGACGACATTAGCCAGGCCTTCTCGGAAAGCTAAAAATTATTTCACTAGAGGCAGGAACTGACAAGGAAAACCGTGTCAGACACTACTCTGAATTTTCAATATACAGCGGTTCTGATTTCAGAATAATTTAAAGACTACTTGATCGGAATCTTTTCCCACAAGGATTAGAGGTAACTAGTTTACTATGTCTTCAGACAATATTAACAAATAAACAATTTACCCCCTAGTATTTACTTTAGCAAAATTTGCTCAAATGATTTGGTTGAATACATTTCTCTTTTACTTATTATTCGCCCTCTTAACAAATTTCAAGATTTTAGATTTTTTCCCCTCCAAATCAGCTATTCAAAGTGTCATGCTTCCTGGTTCATTGTTTCGTTCTGCACAGCTCGCTTACAGCTGGTTATGTCTGGTAAAGATAGTGATAAAGATCATTCTTTCATTCAGTAGAGCTCGCTTACAGCTGGTTATGTCTGGTAAAGATAGCGATAAAGATCATTCTTTTATTCTGCACCGCTCGCTTGTAGCTGGTTATATGTGGCAAAGACAGTGATAAAGTGATGACAATAATTATTTTATTCTGCAGAGCTCGTTTACAGCTGGTTATGTCTGGTAAAGATAGTGATAAAGTAATAAAGATCATTCTTATATTCTGCACAGCTCGCTTACAGCTGGTTATGTCTGGTAAAGATAGTGATGAAGATCATTCTTTTATTCTGCACAGCTCGCTTACAGCTGGTTATGTCTGGTAAAGATAGTGGGTGATAAAGATCATTCTTTCATTCAGTAGAGCTCGCTTACAGCTGGTTATGTCTGGTAAAGATAGCGATAAAGATCATTCTTTTATTCTGCACAGCTCGTGTGTAGCTGGTTATATCTGGTAAAGACAGTGATAAAGGGATGAAAATAATTCTTTTATTCTGCAGAGCTCGCTTACAGCTGGTTATGTCTGGTAAACATAGTGATAAAGTGATAAAGATCAGCTAGTTATGTCTGGTAAAGAAAGTGATAAAGATCATTCTTTCATTCTGCAGAGCTCGCTTACAGCTGGTTATGTCTGGTAAAGATAGTGATAAAGATCATTCTTTTATTCTGCAGAGCTTGCGTACAGCTGTTTTAAATACAGACTGGCGCTCCAGTCTTGCATTCTCCACTAAGAAAGATGGTTCTCTCAGAGTTTGCATTGACCCAAAGAAACTGAATGAATTCCTCAAGAGATGCCCACACAGAATTCCAACTATGGAGGAACTGAACACTGAATTTGCTGGGTCCTACGTTTTCAGCAAACTCGACGCCAAAGCTGGTTACTGGTCTGTCCATCTAGATCAGGAGAGTCAGACCCTCATGACATTCCGACCACCATTTGGAAGATACTGTTGGAGAAGACGACCCTTCGGACTCAACGTATCCGAGGACATCTTCAAAGCCAGAATGGATGAAATTCTTGAAGGACTACCCGGAGTCATTGGAATCCATGACGACGTCTGCGTACATGCCAAAAATGCAGAAGAACACGGCCGTAACCTGAAGGCATTGATGGAACGTGGAGAAGCGAACGGACTGGTTTTCAACTCTGAAAAATGTGACATCCGAAAGTCACCGATTTCATTCTTTGGCAACATCTACTCTGCTGAAGGTGTCAAACCAGACCCGACAAACGTGCAAGCCATCAAAGAAATGCCGATACCACAGAACAAGGAAGATACACAACGATTCCTAGGCGTGATGACCTACATGGCAAGCCATTAAAGAAATGCCGATACCACAGAACAAGGAAGATACATAACGATTCCTAGGCATGATGACCTACATGGCTTCTCTCCTACCAAACTTCAGCAACAAATCACAGCCGTTGAGAGACCTCCTCAAGAAGGACACACCATTCATCATTCAGGAGGACCACATCCACTGTTTTGAGGAGATAAAGGCAAGCCTGTCAGCTGAAGCCTGCCTGGCATTCTGTTATCCAAAGAAACCAGTCACCCTGGAGGTCGATGCAAGTCAAAGAGGTGTAGACGCAGCCCTACTCCAGGACAGCCGCCCCATAGCATTTGCCTCCAAGACACTGAACCATGCTCAAAGCGACTACCCCAACATAGATTGAGAAATGATATAATGATAATGATGTATGAATTTTATATGGCGCAATTCTTGGGATCAACTCATTGCGCTCAATACACATTCAAACACTCGCACTGACATGTGTCCCCCCCCCCCACCACACACACACCTATCACCACAGGCGCACTTATTAAGTTCATCGGTTCAAGCGTAAACAATACAGTTTTGCATGCAGTACATAAAAAGTCAGGTCAGAATAACAGACACAGCATTTAGTTATTATGGTTGAAGAAGCTTTCCTAAAGAAGTATGTTTTTAACTCTGACTTGAATTTAGATAATGTGGGCAGGTCACGTAAGCTGTCAGGAAGAGAATTCCAAAGAGTGGGCGCTCTAAAGCTAAATGCTCTCTCACCGACTGTCTTTAACGAGCGCCTAGGAATTTTCAGAAGTTTTTGAGAAGATGAGCGAAGAGACCGAGTGATAGGTGGACAGAGAAGCAGAAAGATACTGTGGGAGTGTCCCATCAAAGTAACGATAGGCGAGAACTACGATTTTGAACTTCCATCGATATTTGATGGGAAGCCAATGGAGTTCACATAACAAAGGTGTAATATGCTCATTTTTACGCTTTTTGAGAACAAGCCGAGCTGCACTGTTCTGCACTCTTTGTAATCGTGCAAGCTGTTCTGAAGGAAGTCCTGCTAACACAGAGTTACAGTAGTCTAGTCGGGACAATACCATGGCGGTGATGAATCTGATTGTTGCCTGTGTGGAGAGGTAAGACCGGATAGAAGCAATACGTAGCAATTCCAGGAAGCATGCACGACAAACATTAGATATTTGGTTCTGCATAGAGAGGGTTTGATCAATGCTGACACCTAAATAGTTCACTGACTCTTTGAAAGGTAAAACAACACCATCAATTTCTGCCGGCTCAGCTTCAACCATCTTGACACGAGAGGAGGTACCAACAGCCATGATCTCGGTTTTGTCGCTATTCAGCTTGAGTTTGTTGCTGGTCATCCAGACTTTTACATCCCTAAAACATGCGGTAATATCTGATTGAGCACCTTGGAAATCGCTGGTAGTTGCTCTCTTAGAAAGTTCAGTGTCATCTGGGAATTTGTGGAAGTCACAGCCATGGGCAGAAATAACGTCAGATAAGGGCTGAGAATAAAGGGTAAAAAGAACTGGTCCA
The DNA here is from genome assembly GCA_018398815.1 of Conus ventricosus. Classification (NCBI taxonomy): domain Eukaryota; kingdom Metazoa; phylum Mollusca; class Gastropoda; order Neogastropoda; family Conidae; genus Conus; species Conus ventricosus. Next base: position 121,463,658 of record CM031598.1, on the reverse strand, counting down.
AGGACAGAGCCCTGGGGAACACCATACAGTAGAGGAGAAGAGGATGATTCAGCACCATTAACGATTACCGTCTGTGTCCCGTCAGAAAGGTATGATGTGAACCATTTGAGAACCATATAGTCAAATCCAAAAGTAACCTTGAGTCTCTTGAGTAGGATAGAGTGGTCAAGAGTATCAAAAGCAGCACTGAAGTCAAGCAATGCTAGAAGGGAGACCAGTTTATCGTCTTGATTTACAAAACAGGCAGTCTATGACACTCAGAACTGCAGTCTCAGTGCTGTGGTTTTTCCTATAAGCGGACTGACACACTCCCAGGAGACCATTATCTGACAAATGGGATTGGAGCTGATTCAAGACAACACGTTCAAGGATTTTAGAAACAAATGGAAGAAATGCTGGCAGTCGTCTTCGGCATCACATGGTTTTAAACCTATCTGTACGGAAGACCGTTGACCGTGATCACTGATCACAAACCTCTGGTAATGATCACCGAGAAGCCTCTTCACAGAGCCGGCCCTGCCACGTGTGTAATGATCACCGAGAAGCCTCTTCACAGAGCCCCGCCACGTGTGTAATGATCACCGAGAAGCCTCTTCACAGAGCCCCGCCACGTGTGTAATGATCACCGAGAAGCCTCTTCACAGAGCCCCGCCACGTGTGTAATGATCACTGAGAAGCCTCTTCACAGAGCCCCGCCACGTGTGTAATGATCACCGAGAAGCCTCTTCACAGAGCCCCGCCACGTGTGTAATGATCACCGAGAAGCCTCTTCACAGAGCCCCGCCACGTGTGTAATGATCACCGAGAAGCCTCTTCACAGAGCCTCGCCACGTGTGTAATGATCACCGAGAAGCCTCTTCACAGAGCCTCGCCACGTGTGTAATGATCACCGAAAAGCCTCTTCACAGAGCCTCGCCACGTGTGTAATGATCACCGAGAAGCCTCTTCACAGAGCCCCGCCACGTGTGTAATGATCACCGAGAAGCCTCTTCACAGAGCCCCGCCATGTGTGTAATGATCACCGAGAAGCCTCTTCACAGAGCCCCGCCACGTGTGCAAAGAGCGCTGTACAACATTCAGGGCAACAACTTCAAGATCACGTACCGACCTGGAAGCATGATGACTCTTTCACTCACCCTGTCCCGACTCCAAGACCCACGTGACACAGGCGGCATCCCGCTGGACTTCAGAGTGGACGGCACAGAGCTGATGCCAGAAGAAGTAGAAACAGATGAAACTACACTCATCAACTTCTCAAGAGAAAAGCAACATTACTGCAAGAAGAAACTGACAGACACTCTGTCCTCTGCACCCTGAAAGAAATCATCATCAACTGCAAGAAGAAACTGACAGACACTCTGTCCTCTGCACCCTGAAAGAAATCAACATCAACTGCAAGAAGAAACTGACAGACACTCTGTTCTCTGCACCCTGAACAAGAAGAAACTGACAGGCTCTGTCCTCTGCACCCCGAACAAGAAGAAACTGACGGACACTCTGTCCTCTGCACCCCGAACAAGAAGAAACTGACAGACACTCTGTCCTCTGCACCCTGAACAAGAAGAAACTGACAGACACTCTGTTCTCTGCACCCTGAAAGAAATCAACATCAACTGCAAGAAGAAACTGACAGACACTCTGTTCTCTGCACCCTGAAAGAAATCAACATCAACTGCAAGAAGAAACTGACAGACACTCTGTTCTCTGCACCCTGAAAGAAATCAACATCAACTGCAAGAAGAAACTGACAGACACTCTGTTCTCTGCACCCTGAAAGAAATCAACATCAACTGCAAGAAGAAACGGACAGACACTCTGTCCTCTGCACCCTGAACAAGAAGAAACTGACAGACACTCTGTTCTCTGCACCCTGAACAAGAAGAAACTGACAGGCTCTGTCCTCTGCACCCTGAAAGAAATCAACATCAACTGCAAGAAGAAACGGACAGACACTCTGTCCTCTGCACCCTGAAAGAAATCATCATCCAGGGGTGGCCTACAGACATCAAGGAGTTACCAGCGGAAATCAGAACTTTCTCAGCTTCTGGCCCTTTAGGGATGAACTGGCAGTTGAGAATGGGGTCATGTTCAAAGGAACACAAGTTCTCATCCCATCAGCACTTCAGAAAGACATCCTTGAACAACTCCATGGGGCACACCCAGGGCTTGAGAAAACACGATTGAAAGCAAGAGACTCAGTGTACTGGCCCAACATCAACAAGGACATAGAAACCATGATTCAAAGATGCCGTATCTGCCGAGAAACATGACCAGCGAACCATACAGAGCCCTTGACAGCGCATGAAATCCCCTCCACACCGTGGAAAAGATCGGAACTGACCTGTTTGAAGTGGACAGTACAACATACTGGATCATCGCAGACTACTTCTCAAAGTTTCCGGTTATAACTCCGCTGACAATAGCAAGTAGCAAGGTTATGACAGAAGAAACAAAGAAATCCCTTGCCGTTTTTTGGAAAAGCCGAGAGCATCATCAGTGATAATGGTCCCCAGTTTACAGGAAAGGCCTACCAGGACTTTATATCATCAGTGATAATGGTCCCCAGTTTACAGGAAAGGCCTACCAGGACTTCATATCGTCAGTGATAATGGTCCCCAGTTTACAGGAAAGGCCTACCAGGACTTCATATCATCAGTGATAATGGTCCCCAGTTTACAGGAAAGGCCTACCAGGACTTTATATCATCAGTGATAATGGTCCCAGTTTACAGGAAAGGCCTACCAGGACTTCATATCATCAGTGATAATGGTCCCAGTTTACAGGAAAGGCCTACCAGGACTTCATATCATCAGTGATAATGGTCCCCAGTTTACAGGAAAGGCCTACCAGGACTTTATCAGAACATGGGGAATACAGCACACTACTTCATCGCCAAGATATCCGCAATCAAATGGCTTCATTGAAAGACAACTACAAACCGTGTAAAACGCTATCAAGAAACGCCAGAGCACTGGTCAAGATATCCACCTGGCACACCTCAACTTGCGTGCAACTCCAGTTAATCACCAGCTTCCATCACCTGTTGAGATGTTCATGAACAGGGAGATCACTATCTGTTGCCTCTTCCATCACCTGCTGAGATGTTCATGAACAGGGAGATCACCATCTGTTGCCTCCAGTTTATCACCAGCTTCCATCACCTGTTGAGATGTTCATGAACAGGGAGATCACCATCTGTTGCCTCCAGTTTATCACCAGCTTCCATCACCTGTTGAGATGTTCATGAACAGGGAGATCACCATCTGTTGCCTCCAGTTTATCACCAGCTTCCATCACCTGTTGAGATGTTCATGAACAGGGAGATCACTATCTGTTGCCTCTTCCATCACTGTTGAGATGTTCATGAACAGGGAGATCACCATCTGTTGCCTCTTCCATCACCTGCTGAGATGTTCATGAACAGGGAGAACACCATCTGTTGCCTCTTCCATCACTGTTGAGATGTTCATGAACAGGGAGATCACCATCTGTTGCCTCTTCCATCACCTGTTGAGATGTTCATGAACAGGGAGATCACCATCTGTTGCCTCTTCCATCACCTGTTGAGATGTTCATGAACAGGGAGATCACCATCTGTTGCCTCTTCCATCACCTGTTGAGATGTTCATGAACAGGGAGATCACCATCTGTTGCCTCTTCCATCACCTGTTGAGATGTTCATGAACAGGGAGATCACCATCTGTTGCCTCCAGTTTATCACCAGCTTCCATCACCTGCTGAGATGTTCATGAACAGGGAGATCACCATCTGTTGCCTCTTCCATCACCTGCTGAGATGTTCATGAACAGGGAGATCACCATCTGTTGCCTCTTCCATCACTGTTGAGATGTTCATGAACAGGAAGATCACCATCTGTTGCCTTCAAGGAAAGAACCAGCACCACAGGAGCAAAGAGTCCAACTGGCCAAACAAAATGAAAAGATGACTGAAAACTACCATCATCACGCGGGCAACAAACTACCCCCCATCCACCAA
>CM031598.1:121317162-121452162 GCA_018398815.1 Conus ventricosus | reverse complement strand
CAGAGAGACAGAGAGATGAGGAGGTTCTGGGGTGTAGTCTCTGCAGGAGAAAGGCAGAGAGATGAGAGGAGTGAAGTTTGAGCATTAGCACCAGATATAGTCTGCAGAGGGAGGACTAAAGAGAGATGTGGAAAGAGAGAGTTGCTAACTAATGAAGAGAAAAAGAAAGAAAGGAAAAGGAAAAGAAAAGCAACCATGTCCATTTAATAGAGCAGACTAGGAGAGAGAGAGAGAGTGCAATGCGTTAATGCAGGAAGAAAGAAAGGAGAACAGATCGATGTTGATAGTCACTGTTCTATCTTCACTGGGGTTCGACCTCATACTTGGCCAGCGCCACTTTCATCGACAGACCAACGCCAGTGCCAACAGTCTCACCTGACCAGGCGCCAGCAGACCAAGACCAGTGCCAGCAGTTGTGTCGTGCTTGTGAAAGTGACAGTGAAAAGAAAGAAAAAAAAGAAAAGAAAAGACAGTGATTCGTGAATATTTAAGATCCCCGGGCCCAGGTAAAGAGAAAATCTTTTTAAATCCCCGGGGTTAGTTAATTTGATTTTTAGAAAAATGATTTTGTGAAGTTCAGGAAGAGAGAATGTTTTATTTTGTTTGTTTTCCATATGCATTGATTTTCTTTCCCTATAAACATGTTTAGTAAAGTTATAGATTTTAAAATTTTGTGGTTTGATTGACAAATGCTTTATAAATGAAAGATTGAAACCCAAGTTTGGGGGGTTTTGGGCTGGGCGCTAGTCCTTCCCCATCAAATTCACCCGAGGTTGACAATTTTTGGCGGGGCCTTCCCCAGGAAATTCGGGCCCATTTATTAAAATTTTGTTAAACCCTTCCAAGAGGAAGTGGGGGGGATTCAAGTTTTAAAAACCCAAGAAAAGGGGGTTGCCCTTACTGTATGCCCCAAAAATATTTAAAATAAAATTAGGCTTGGCTTTGTTTCCCAAAGATATTTTAATTTTTAGGCTTGGCATTTTTCACCCCCCAGAGTACTTTTTTCGCACGATTGCCTATAATTCGCCCCAATATTTGGGGTCAGGCGCGGGGCTTCTTATAAAAATAATTACTTTTGTCCCAAGCAAATTATTATAATTCAAAGGATTGTTTTTAATTACTTTCATCGGGGGGGGTGGGAAACCCCCATTTTTGGCGGGTTTAGTAAAAAATCTTTTTAAAAAAAAAAGAGAAAATAATGGCGGAAAAAAGAACCCCCTTTTGAACAAAAATTAGAGTTGAGGGGTGGGAAAAAGGAGTTCTTTGGAATTGAAAGAGCTATTTATGAAAAAAACGTTTTTTGTAGGTTGGGGCCCCGGGTTTTAAAACCCTTTTAAATTGACAGCCAGAACACAGGGGAGTTTTTTTTGAAGTTCGCAGAGGTTTTATAGAGGCCGTTTGGGCACGAAGGTGCAGGAAAAAACAGGTGCTGGGCACAGTGGGGAAGAGTGCAAGGAGCCCAGGGGATTTTCCCTGCAAATTTCGGGAAAAACCCAGTGGGGGGCAGAAGGAAGGGCAAAGGGACATTAGGTTTTTTCATTTGTCAAAAAGAAGGGACATGGGGTGGGGGAAATTGCGCATGGGGTTTCCGGGAAGGCAGCAGCCTTGCAAGGGTGGAAAAGGGGTCGTCAAGGGAAACGACCTGCAGGGGAAACCAAAAGGGATTCGTCTGAAGGGGGGTGGATTTGCACCCTTTATGGCTAGCACTGGCCCAGCAGTCAGTGTCGGGGATGGAGGGCACTGGGCTGAGGGGTTAAAAAACCAGTGGAAAAAGGGGGGTTTGGGCCCGGGCAGAGGGGGGAAAGTGTTACGAAACTGGTTGTTCATGGGGGGTAGAAACAACAACGCTGGTCGAGAAAGGGGATTTGACGGGCAAACCCAACCTGTACTCTAATCGAGGGCACTGGTGGGAGTTTCCGGGTTGCTAAGATAAAAAGTACGTCCCCCTTACTTCCAGGCAGTTGTCTGCTTTTGGGATGGAAAAAACCCCCCCCCTTTTTTTGTTTCATCAAAAATTTTTTTACGGGGCCCAGGGGATCCTGAGTTGTTGACTGCTACAGGGGCAGCATTTTCCAAACACGGAGAAAGGGAAGGGGGGGGAAAGTTGATAAACCTTTTGTCGTTCCAGCAAGGAATTTCGGGGCATAGAGGTGTCGCCTATAGTTTGGGGCCAGCGCGGGAACAAGCCCCTTTCGCTGGGTGAAGTTTGGGAGTTGGAAAAGGGGTGGAGAGAAAAAGGGGGTTTTGAGGGGGTGAACAGAATTTTTTGGGAAAAGGGCGGGGGGTTGTCCCGAGTGTTCACCAAGGGAAAAAGGTAAGGTGACCACTCAGTTAAAAGGTACCAGCGGGTTATCGTACACTGCCCAATGCCCAGTGGGTCAGGGAGTCGCTTCATGGCGGGGCATCTCGGAAACCAGCAAAACAGCGGGCGAACTTCGATTTTTTTCTTTGGGCCCAGGAGCAATGGGGACATCAAGGGGTTTTTCTGCATGTCATGTGACGTGTGTAAAAGGGGTCAGCCACAAGGGGGGTAAAGGGGAAAAAAAAGGACCTTTTTAAACACCCCCCTTTAAATTTTGACCACCTTTTCGGGGGGGCCCTTTTTTTTGTTTCTAAAGGGCCCCAATCGCGCCCTTTTTTCCAAAGGGGGGCACGGGTTATGTTTTTGAGCTCGTGGACAAACCCCACCAGATACCCAGAAGCATTTTGCATTGAAAGGGTAGAAAAGCAACAGGTCGCAAAGGGCGGTAGACATTTTTTCTCGCGTGGGTGGGCCACCCAAAATTCTCAGTGACAGGGGGTCCTTTCCCCCTAAAGGCCCGTAAATGAGGGGGGGTAAACAGGCGTTTGGGAAACACACCCCCCTTCTAAAACTCCCCCATACCACCCAAAATGCAATGGCTTGGGGGGAAAGTTTTCAACGGTGGGGAAAAGGGATTTTAAAGGGAAGCTCTGTGGGGAAAGGGCCCCAGCGGGTTGGGGACCCCACATTCCAGCGGCACTGTTTGCCTCCGGGGAAAAGCCCCTCAGGAAAGCACAGGCTTTTCGCCTTTTCAGCTGCTGTATGGGCGGAAGTTGGGGACCAGTGGCATTCTCAAAGAGCTGTGGGCCGGAGAAAAAGGGGTTTGGAAGAGTTCCCAAAAAACTTATCGTAAAATGGTGGACCTACGCAATAGGCCGAGGGGACATGTAAGGGCGCAAAGGAAAAGTTTGCAGGGGGCTGGGGAGTCCAGAAAAAGCAGTATGACAGGGAAAGGGGAAAGGGAAACAATTCCTCAAGGGGGAGATCAAGTCCCGTTACTGCTTCCCACGGATCACAAAAAGCGGTGGCATTTTGGGAAGGGGGCCCATTTTCCATCAATTTAAAAAAGGGAGAACAGGCAAACCCAATCGATGTAATGGGAAAAACAAACTTTTTTCCCTGCAAATTTGCTCCGCAAATACCCAAAATTTTTTAGCGTGGGAAACCCCCCTACCCCCCCCCCCCACCCCCCCCAAAGGGGAAAACCCCCCCCCCCCCCCCCAAAAAATTTTTTCCCCCCCCCAAAACCCCCCCCCCCAAAAAAGGGGGTTGGGAACAACTTTTTATGAAGGGCCCCCCAAAAGTAAAAGGGGGGGAAAAAATTTTTTTTTGGGGTTTTCCCAAAAATTATCGGGGCGTCCCTTGAAACTGGAATAAACCCGGAGGAAAACCAAAAAACCACCCCTTTAAAAGGACCAAAAAAGGGCGGAGGGGGTTTAAAATGCAAAAACCCTTTAAAGTGAAAGCCTACCCGTTTCCCCTATGCCCCAACAATTTTATCGAGGAGGGGGGTAGAAAAGATTTTGGACCTTGGGGGGATTTAACCGTCCAAATTTAACTTTTAGTGCACCCCTCGTCTTTGTTTAGAAAAGTCAGGTGAGCATCGATTTTTGTGCGATTAGACGTCTGAAAAAGTGCACCAAAGGGCGACGCCCGAGGTCTTAACCCAACATGGAAGACCTGTTCGCTCGATCGCCCCAACAAGAGCCAGGGATTGCACCAGATAGAACTGAGCAAAGGGGTTTCTGGGAAATTTGCCTTTTAGTGAGGGCTCAAAGGAAGTCCAGCATTTCCACTCCTATGGGGGTTTAAAAAGTGGCGGTGTTTCCTTTTTTTTATGGTCAAAGCGCCCCGCCGTTTCTCTGGATGATGAGGAAGGGTTTTGACGGGTTTGGAAAGGGGTTGTGAATTTCTTTGGGTGCATTCTGAACATCCGAGCATGGGGAGCTTTTTAGGCAGCTAGGGGCAGTTTTAAAAGAGGTTGAGACAAACCCAAATTTACAGCCAGACCAACAAAGGCCGGTTGGTTTTCCCGCCCGGGTTTCCAAATTTTTTTGTCGGGGGCGAACAAAAACAGCCAGAAGGGGGAAAAGGGGAGAAATGATTTAATTTCCCGAAGACCCCAAAACCAAAACAAAGTCAGGAGTCTGCTAGGTTTTTTTTGGGGTTTTTATAGGGATTTGTTCCAAATTTGCACAATCACGAGTCCTCTCGTGGAAAATTTGGGCAAGGCCGGGAAACCAGCAGTTTTTCCGGGAAGGGGGGTCAGACGTGCAAAACAAAAACTGGGAGACAGGTTGGAAAAAATAGTTTCCCCTCCCATCTTGAAGCTACCAAAATGTCCCCAAACCCTTTTTGTTGGGGACAGAAGCATCGGGGGGGTTTTGGTGGGAGTATTTTTGCAGGAGCAGAAGGGGGCGAGTTTCCCGTGAGTATGCTAGCAGGAAATTGAAAAAAGTTTTGGAAAAAGGGTTTCGCAAAGGTGGAGAAGGAGTGTTTAGCTGTCGTTTGGGGGCCCTGCAGAAGTTTCCCCAAATATTGTATGGGGAAAAAATTTTGTGAAAGGGCGGAAACATCCCAACCCCCTCCCAAAAACCTGAAGGGGGCCCCAGTTGAAAAAAAAGCAAGTGCGCTTGGGCATGGCACTGCAGCCCCAAAAGGTATCGTTGCCCTTTTCCTCCCCGGTCCCACGAATGTCGGAGCTGACAATTTTTAAATTGTGAAATCTAGGAAAGCTGGGAAAATCAGGGAAGTCATTTATATCCGGGGTGCTTTGTTGATAGTATGTGTTGATTACATTATGTTTTTTTGGATATGGGGTTTATTCCAAATTGGCTATGGTTTATATTTTTTTTTGGGGGGTGAGACTTTTTCATATTTTCTTTGTGAGATTGTTCATGTGGATGGGAGTTTTTTCTTGGGGGCATACAGTCGCTTGGGGTAGGGATGCATTATTTTCAATAAGTGGGATGGGGGATTCCTCAGTGAAATGTCATGGACGTGATATAAATTTTTTTGTGTTTTCTAAGAAAATTTTTAAAGAAGATATGGCAAAACCGCAGGTAGGGAATCGCATAAATGCGGGCCCGAGGTCGTTTAAAATGAATTGAAATAAAGCAAGAAACGCACGCAATGATAACTCATTGGGGTGGGAAACCCTAATGATGTATTTTATAATTTATAAACCCTTGGTTTTTAAATTTTTTTTTTTTAAAAAATTTCCCGGGGTAGCTGTGTGTCAGGGAAAAATTTGGTTGTTGTTTTTTTTTTTACCCTTGTTTTTTAGACAATGCCCGGGGCATGGCCCTTTTTCAAGGGGGGAAATTTTCACGGAAAAAAAATGAAACCCAAACCCCAACTGTGGAGTCACCAGCCAAAAATTTTTGGACAAAAGCTCCAACTCAAACATTCTGGGCGCCCCTTTTTCGGCCCCCTGGTTCGGATCCCGCCAATTTGCATAGGGGGAGGCTCCACAAAGACGGTTTTGTCCGGTAGGGCGGACTAAGCAGCTTTGACCGACGCCTCGATGTCTGCCCGACCGATCTCAGCGCCTACCCAGACTCATCTAGCCAATTTACACTGACCAGGCCCACGAGTTAAGCCATACGGCGCCAGTTAGGTAGGAAAGGGGGAAGGTAGTGTGTGGTGGGGGTGAAATCTAGCTAATCAATTAAATGACCAATTGACCACCACAGAGAGTAAGGCGTGTAGGCGTGACTGTCATGATTTGAATATCCAATGGAATTAGAGGGAGATAACTTCGGGTATCAGGCGTAAAAATACTGACCAATGGTACTGGCCCTTGGACACGGAGTGAGGGCATAAAGTAATGCGTGAGTGAGAGAGAGGGGAGAAGGAAGAAAACGAACAGACAGAGAGAGAGAGAAGAAGTTCGGGGAGTAGGCTCTCGCCTACAGGAAGGCAGGGAGAAGAGAACGAACAGAGAGACAGAGAGATGAGGAGGTTCTGGGTGTAGTCTCTGCAGAGAAAGGCAGAGAGATGAGAGGAGTGAAGTTTGAGCATTAGCACCAGATATAGTCTGCAGAGGGAGGACTAATGAGAGATGTGGAAAGAGAGAGTTTGCTAACTAATGAAGAGAAAAAGAAAGAAAGGAAAAGGAAAAGAAAAGCAACCATGTCCATTTAATAGAGCAGACTAGGAGAGAGAGAGAGAGTGCAATGCGTTAATGCAGGAAGAAAGAAAGGAGAACAGATCGATGTTGATAGTCACTGTTCTATCTTCACTGGGGTTCGACCTCATACTTGGCCAGCGCCACTTTCATCGACAGACCAACGCCAGTGCCAACAGTCTCACCTGACCAGGCGCCAGCAGACCAAGACCAGTGCCAGCAGTTGTGTCGTGCTTGTGAAAGTGACAGTGAAAAGAAAGAAAAAAAAGAAAAGAAAAGACAGTGATTCGTGAATAGTTAAGATCACCTGGCCAGGTAAAGTAGAAATCTATTTAATACCCGGGTTAGTTAATGATGTTTTAGATAAATGATTTTGTGAAGTTCAGGAAAGAGAGAATGTTTTATTTTGTTTGATTCCATATGCATTGATGTTTCGTTCTATGAACATGTGTAGTAAAGTTATAGACTTTACTAGTGGTTTGATGTGACGAATGCATGATATATGAATGAGATTGTAAGCAAGCTGTGAGTGTGTTTGGGCTGTGCGCTAGTCCTTCCTCCATCGACATCACCCGAGGTTGACATGGTCATAAAAGTTTTCTCGAAATCGAATCAAAAGCTTTTTCAAAATCTATAAAAGCTACGTATAATTTTCGATTATTTGCGAACTGCTTTTGTACAGCTGCCAAAAGAGAAAACATATGATCAGTCGTTGAATAATCTTTTTTTAAACCCAGCTTGATGTTCACTGGTGATATTATTCATTTCAGCCCAATTTGAAAGTCTACTGTTTATAACTGAACTATAAAGTTAACTTGATATATTACATTGGAAATTTCCCCTATAATTGTTAGTATTGTTGACTTCACCTTTTTTTTTTTAATATAAAGGCATAATCATTAACTCTGACCAGCCATCTGGATACATTCCTTTGTCAAACAGAGCATTGAACAATTTCACTAAAAAGTCAATAGCACATCCCCCCAAATTCTTAAATATTCCCCTATCAAGTTATCGGGCCCAGGAGCTTTTCCATATTTCAGCTTCTTAATTGCGGATCAAATTTCTTCCTTTGTGATAGGTTGGTCCATGTAATTTATATACACGTCATCTGCAACATTCTGAATTGCCTGAGGCGGTCATCTTTCTCTAACACTAATTTAAAATGTTGGTGCTATTCCTCAATAGTAATATTATTTCGAGGCTATGATCTCTTTTTGTATACTGAGCGCAATGATTTCCAAAATTCTTCTTGATTGTACACAGAATTTAGTATTTTTCATAAGCTGAAGATCATTACACAACTTCTGCTTTCTACGCAATAAATTTTTATATTCTCTCCTGGCTTTACAAAAAGCTGCCTTATCTTCTTTATCAGATGTTTTCCTAAATATTCTTAAAAGTCTGCGCGTCTTTAATTAATTTCTCTGCCTTGCATTCTGTATCGTACCAGACATTCTGTCTGTTTGAACTGTTAACACAAATACGCCGTTTCATACAGTCTGCAACATCTTTTACAATATCATTGAACATGTGCAACGCATTGTTTACATTAACATCAATAGACATTGTTGCTGATGAAAGCTTTTCACGAATGTGCTCGGAGTTCATCATATCACAAAAATGTTCAGCATGATCATCATTCCACACAAATTTTTCTGCATGTTCCATTTCATCAGAACCTCCAACTACACCTAATCCAGCATCAGGCATGTTCATACAGAATTCCAAAGGCATGTGGTCGGATTCAACTTTATCTGTGACAAACATGCTACAATGCTTAGTTATATAGTCAAACAAATCATACGAAGACACAAAGTAATCATTTACGCTATGACCTGAATCAGAAATGTATGTGAAAGGACCGTCTGGTCGCCATTACATACACCATTTAACATAAATAATCCCAAAGTACTACACATGTTCAAAAAAGATTTTCCATAGGAGTTCAATACTCTGTCCTCCGAACGTCTGTTGATAGTCACGCTATCGCTGTTCTCGAAATAAGAATACATCGTAACTTCATCACTGTGTCCAGGGATAATATTCGCTGTTCTCGCATTAAAGTCACCACACATCAGTAAGAGTACAACTCTTCTATAGATATAAAATGATCAATTAAACAATCTTCTAATTGGCTTATTCCATTTTCCACATCAAATGCAGCATAGTATGGTGAGTGTTTTGGGGGAACGTATGCACAAATATACAGAACATGTTTTGAAAAATGAAACAGTGTTTTGTCAAGCACAAACAGTACAAAATTAACGTTACCCGCGTCGAGTCGCTTCACATTTGCAACAAGGCTATTTTTAATCAAACATATACCCCCCCCCCTCCCTGAACACCTTCCGTTGTGTGACAATTTGACCTCAGGCTGAATGAAAGCCGTGTGCTCAGTGAAAACTGTATTGATAAAATCTTCCATGAAAGTTTCTGCCAAACAAATAAAATCAAACGAAGATATATATTGTACAAAAATAGAATCTGAAAGTTTAGACAATAAACCACTGACGTTCCAGTGGAGAAACTTAAATTCTTTAGGTTTGTTATCATCCGTATCTGAATTTTCCGATTTATAATCAGATTCATCTTCGATATTTGTCTGCCCATAACTATCTCCCGAAAACCCCACGTCACTCGTGGTCGCACACGCACGCGTAACACTGTCCATGGTCAACATATCAGCACGTGCCGCGCGTGGCAGTGAATTCGCTGTAGCGGCATGAATTGTCTCATCACTTCCACGTGCACAGAAGCCACGCTGTGCTGTCAACCTCGCTGACACCGGTGACTGTCTTTTTTTGTCTGCCCTTCTTGCATTGAGTCTATGGGTAAAAAATCGTGGGTTCTTCATCCAGGGGCGGCCACACCTCTAGGTGAGCTCGATGATGCCGGTCTCCTGCTCGTTAAAGACGAACTTCTGTCCGTCCATCAGCAGGTGTCGTAGATCATCGTCGCCCGTTTCTGCTGGTCCTTGGCCGCCTTAAGGTGAGGAGACAGCTTCTTCCTGATCGCTCTGACCCATGGAGAAAAGTCCTCGCCAGTGAACACGTTGCTACCTTGGAGATTTCTTTTCGCCTTTAGAATTTGCACTCTTTCCTTATAGAACGTGCATCGAGCAACGATGGGCGAGTTGGATTTTGAACTCAGTCGGTGGACCCTAACAAAACTGACGTCGTCGCTCAACTTTAACTTGTCAGAAATCAAGTCTTTCAGCAAGTGTTCACAATCTTCACTTGTCTCGTTGGCCTGTCTGGGTAAGCCGTGCACAATGATGTTATTCCTCTTAGAACGATCCTCTAACTCACGGGTCTTCATCTCCAAATTCTGCACGCTCACTTGAAGTTTCTTGTTTGTTTCTGCCAGTTCATCATTGAAGTTTCTTGTTTGCTTCTGCCAATTCATCATTTGACCGTCTGAGATAGGCCAACTCTCCTTTCAGTGTTTCCACTTCCTCCTTCAAACCGACAAAGAATTCTTTAATTTCGGTCAGGTCCTCTCGAAGGCTATCAAACTTGTCGCTAATGGAAGACAGCACGGACAAGGCTGGTTCAAAAACAGTGTTGCTATCAAGCCTTTGCTGCATGGAGGACTGTGCACTGTCCCTCTGGCTTCTCTGGCCTCTCTCCACACTCAGTCTCCGGCCAACACTGGAACCGGTCAAACATGTCTGCTTGCTGTCAGAGAGAGAGAGAGAGAGAGAGAGAGAGAGAGAGAGAGAGAGAGAGAGAGAGAGAGAGAGAGTTTTGGAGCCTATATATGTTAATGAATGTACAGTTTGAATCGTCTGAATTTGTCAAAGATGCACTTCCTTGTAAACAACACAAGCCAAACCCAGTTCAGCACCATTACTGGGAGGTTTCAGATATTGGTGCCATAAATAAAAGAGATTGGGGGGGGGGGGGGGTGGGGGGGGGGGGGGGGGGGGGGGGGGCAAGGGAATAAAATGACGGTGGGCCTCATTGAACAAGGAGTGGTCTGTGGTGGTCCTAACTGTTTTGGTTGGGGTGTTTACTTTAGATCAGGAGAGGTTTGGTGCTGACGCCATTATGCTGAACTTGTCTCTTGACATGGAGGAGATAGAGAGAGTCTCAATATTGTTGGTAGGTGTAGATGTTTTTTCCCGGTAGGTGTAGATGTTTTTCCCAGTAGGTGTAGACGTTTTTTCCCGGTAGGTGAAGATGTTTTTCCCGGTAGGTGTAGACGCTTTTCTCGGTAGATGTTTTTCCCGGTAGGTGTAGATTTTTTTTCCGGTAGGTGTAGACGTTTTCTCAGTAGGTGTAGATGTTTTTCCCGGTAGGTGTAGATGTTTTTCCCGGTAGGTGTAGACGTTTTTCTCGTAGATGTAGATGTTTTTTCCGTCTGTCAGGAAGATCTTACTGATCCCTGTTACTTGGTCTGGGTCTGTAAATCCTGCAAAGAGTTGTCTTTGACCAGATCATTGAGACGTTTACTGAGACCTTTGCAACTGAGTTTATCTGTTTGACCGAAACAATAGCACGTTTGTGAGCACCAGGCCACACGATACCATCTCCTCTGTGTTCTAGCTTGAAACAGTAGTACGTTTTTGATCACCGGGCCACACGATGCCATATCCTCTGTGTTCTAGCTTGAAACAGTAGTACGTTTTTGATCACCGGGCCACACGATGCCATCTCCTCTGTGTTCTAGCTTGAAACAGTAGTACTTTTTGAGCACCAGGCCGCACGATGCCATATCCTCTGTGTTCTAGCTTGAAACAGTAGTACGTTTTTGAGCACCGGGCCACACGATGCCATATCCTCTGTTTTTCTAGCTTGAAACAGTAGTACGTTTTTGAGCACCGGGCAACACGATGCCATCTCCTCTGTGTTCTAGCTTGGAGAGGCCCTCTGCTGCGTCGTTTGCCCAGCGTTTTGTTCTGTGTGGACCATGGAGGAGGAAGACATCCACCTTCAACCCCAAATTCAACCACAGAGAACACACACTGGGCAGACATTCTGTGTGGACCATGGAGCAGGAAGACATCCACCTTCAACACCAATTCAACCACAGAGAACACACACTGGCAAACATTCTGTGTGGACCATGGAGCAGGAAGACATCCACCTTCAACACCAATTCAACCACAGAGAACACACACTGGGCAGACATTCTGTGTGGACCATGGAGCAGGAAGACATCCACCTTCAACACCAATTCAACCACACAGAACACACACTGGGCAGACATTCTGTGTGGACCATGGAGCAGGAAGACATCCACCTTCAACACCAATTCAACCACAGAGAACACACACTGGGCAAACATTCTGTGTGGACCATGGAGCGGGAAAGACATCCACCTTCAACACAATTCAACCACACAGAACACACACTGGGCAGACATTCTGTGTGGACCATGGAGCAGGAAGACATCCACCTTCAACCACCAATTAAACCCACAGAGAACACACACTGGGCAGACATTCTGTGTGGACCATGGAGCAGGAAGACATCCACCTTCAACACCAATTCAACCACAGAGAACACACACTGGGCAGACATTCTGTGTGGACCATGGAGCAGGAAGACATCCACCTTCAACACCAATTCAACCACAGAGAACACACACTGGGCAGACATTCTGTGTGGCCATGGAGCAGGAAGACATCCACCTTCAACAACCAATTCAACCACAGAGAACACACACTGGGCAGACATTCTGTGTGGACCATGAGCAGAAGACATCCACCTTCAACACCAATTCAACCCACAGAGAACACACACTGGGCAAACATTCTGTGTGGACCATGGAGCAGGAAGACATCCACCTTCAACACCAATTCAACCACAGAGAACACACACTGGGCAGACATTCTGTGTGGACCATGGAGCAGGAAGACATCCACCTTCAACACCAATTCAACCACAGAGAACACACACTGGCAGACATTCTGTGTGGACCATGGAGCAGGAAGACATCCACCTTCAAACACCAATTCAACCACAGAGAACACACACTGGGGAAACATTCTGTGTGGACCATGGAGCAGGAAGACATCCACCTTCAACACCAATTCAACCACAAGAACACACACTGGGCAGACATTCTGTGTGGACCAGGGGAGCAGGAAGACATCCACCTTCAACACCAAATTCAACCACAGAGAACACACACTGGGCAAAACATTCTGTTGGACCATGGAGCAGGAAGACATCCACCTTCAACACCAATTAAACCCACAGAGAACACACACTGGGCAAACGACGCATGAGGTTACATGGGTGGGATGGCAACACAAACATGACAGCCTACCGATTCATAGATGCTTTTGACATGGCTGCCAAACACGCTTCCCAGACACACACACCATCAGCTCCGACAATGGCAAGACCATGAAGGAACCGATGGACCAAATCTAAGAAATAACTTCCAGTCTCGGCCAAATGGTCCGCGTCACCGTCATTGACAAACGGGAGCTTGAATGGAGGCAGCGAAAAAAGCAAGACCGACAGCTTTCCCAGTGGGCTAGAATAACTCAGTGGTACAGCGCCGGAGGACTCGTAATCTTGGTGATCATGGGGTTGCGGGTTCGAATCTCCGCCAGGCTGTTTCGGGTCGGGGGGGGGGGGGGGGGGGGGGGGGGGGGGGGGGGGGGGGGGGGGGGGGGGGGGGGGGGGAGGGGGGGAGGGGGGAGGGGGGAGGGGGGTGTCCCTCGGAGTTAACATTGGTTCTGACTCCATTTCCCATACAGTCCTTCGAATGAGACAATAAACCGAGGTTCCGTGTGTGAACGCACGCCGACGTCTCCACCCACGGTTACAGTTTAGGCCTAAAACGCTACATAATATTCTTCTGTTTCACTCAAAGCTGCACCTGGCTTCTCAGAACAGCCAGTAATAAAACATACCCACCATACAGTCCAGCCCTTGACCCATACCATACCTGACTCTGAGGTAGATCTCATGTCCGTTTATCTTTTTATGCAAGCACGATCCACATGACCCTTCATTTCCTTGTCGTCTGCTGGACTTTTCACTCCCAACCCCAAATTTGCGTAGAAAACACGAGGAGTCCACAAGTCATGCATTAGTTTGCTAAATTTCACTGATATATGACATTAACTAGTATACTGACCCAAAATTCCGAACAAAACCATCTTTTTCAGGTTCTTCTTTTTGATAGAGTCCGGGAGTTTTTCATCTGTTCACAACTTTGTTCTCACTGCTTGACCTTTGCTGTAACTTCAAGCTTTGACCTACCCATCCCCCCTCTTTATTTTTTTATTATTAAATTTTTTTTTTTCTTATTTTTTTTGCTGTCCCAACCCCTGCGCCACCTCAGAGGCAGTGCACCAACGCCGCTCATTCCGACACCCCGTCCACAGCCATAGCCCGGCACGGCCCCGCCGCAGCCCCGGCACCAGCAATCCACAGGGAGCAGTCAGTGTCAAGTCGTCAAGAGGCAACCCACCGGAGAGACACTGCACTGCTGCCGAGTCACTTCGGTGGTGTTCAGTGGCGCCTGTTCTGATCTAACATACGCAGGACACCACCTACTAAGCCCCCAACTGACGACAATAATTGCTTAGTCGCGGAGACGGCGTGAGTGAGCTCTCCCTCCGGAGGCGCCACCACGTCCGTCCAACGACAGCTCCCGTGGACTCGCCGATACCGGTGACCCCGACGGAACCAAACAAGGCCACAGACGCTGAGAGGACATCGAAATTGAGGTCACCATGAGAGCAGGGCATGAAGGGCCACAGAATTTGAGACTTTTTTTTTATGCTGATCGATGAGAATGAGGATGATTAAGATGATGCTACGGATTTCCATTTCAGTCTGAGACTACATGACAGGGCTGTACTCTACGCTTCCTTTCATAATATATCCCGGCGTCAACCGGGCCCGAGAGATACAGACACCTGCAGTGTTGGTCAGGAAATTTGAGCAACACTCTCAGAGACGCATCCATTAATGTGGATGAAACTCGACTGTGTGGTCCCAGTCTTCCCAACTGAGTCCGCAGCAAACTCAACTCTGGGTAGGAGCTGGTCGGGGCAGAAAAACCCGCATGACTCTGATTGGATTCGAACCCACGACCTCCCAGTCGGGAGTCCGCGACGCTAACCACTTCGCCACGGCGGCTGGTCCCCTCCCCCCTCTTGTCAATCACTCGTCAGGATAGTTAGATTATTCCCTCTCAAATTTAGTCCCCCCACCCCCAACCCCCTAACTCCCGTCCCCTTATCTTCCCTCCTCACCCCCCTCCCCCAACTCCCCTCGCCTTCCCTCCCGATCGATACATGTCTGTGATGTATCATCCGGGCGTGACTGGATGTGGTATACGTATGTCTGGTGTGTTGACGGTAAATCTCATCCAGGCGTGACTGGGTGGTATACGTATGTCTGGTAGTGTTGACGGTAAATCTCATCCAGGCGTGACTGGGTGTGGTATACGTATGTCTGGTGTGTTGACGGTAAATCTCATCCAGGCGTGACTGAGTGTGGTATACGTATGTCTGGTGTGTTGACGGTAAATCTCATCCAGGCGTGACTGGGTGTGGTATACGTATGTCTGGTGTGCTGACGGTAAATCTCACCAGACGATCCACAAAGGCAGAATAGCCAGCCAACTGTGTTGTTGTTCTTCGTGAAAAGAGTTCTCTAGCTGCGGGAAAGCAATTATATTTTGTTTACGTAACAAAAGTTTCCCACGACAATCGTCCTTTTTGGCCTACCCCCCCCCCCCCCCCCCCCCCCCCCCCCCCCCCCCTGTTTTCACATGTTAAACTACCTGATCTTGTCATTATAGTGTTGAACATAGCTAATCATGGCAACACACACACACACACACACACACACACACACACACACACACACACACACACACACACACACACACACACCGCTTATTTTCACATGATAACAAATATTTTTAGAGGATAATTGGCCTTTGTCACATGGAAACAACTGTATTCACTCAGTGGTTGACTATTTTCCTGTAATTTTATGCTTGTTTTTACTTGTATATACCTGCTATCCCATAAGACTTAGTTGTTTGTTCAGTTAAAGCACTGCTATGATATTAGGTGTTTTTTCAGGTGAAAACCATTGCATTCTCATGATGATTAACATCGCTGTTTTTCCCCTAACAAGAAGTCGTTTCTGGCGTGGTTTTACTTGATAATTAGCTGTAGTTGTTTTATTTTACACGCGTAAATCACTCTGTGATAGCTAGCTCTTGGTCAGTGGAAAATCATAGCTTTGCCGCACTGATTAGCTCTTTGTCAGTGGAAAATCATAGCTTTGCTGCACTGATTAGCTCTTTGTCAGTGGAAAATCATAGCTTTGCCACACTGATTAGCTCTTTGTCAGTGGAAAATCATAGCTTTGCCGCACTGATCAAGCTGTTTGACAGATACGTTAACAGCGTGTCCGTGATGAGAAGCTTTGTAGAGAAAAAAAACACCTGTCTTCCCGTGATAATGAACTCACTGTCCATTAAAAGTCACAGCTGTTACGATTATGTAATGATTGTCTTTTGTTATACCAAAACAGCACTTATCAGCTAAGAAGTTATTACTCATGACATATTTGTTTCTTGATGTGAGAATAAAAGAAAAGAAGTAATTTCCCGTATAAACGGCACTTACAGGCTAGATGCTTTCTATTGTCATCTGGCTCACCTAACAAGTGCCCCACCTCACCGCACTCACCCCTCCCTCTTCCATCCACGCCTCTCCCATTGACAACCGCCGCTGGTGATAAGGTAATGGCAACTTTCACGTGACCACCCTTGGGGTGTGGGACACAGGTGTACACATGTGGCGTGGGACCCGCCGTCCCCCTTTTCGACTGGCTACACGCCACAATTAGGATTTTGTACTGAAAAACCATGTAATCCATCTAAGCGTTTTGAGGCCTACCCTAAATTTGAGCCAGCATTTAATGCTAAACTGATAACGGGTCAAAAGAACGACACCCCACCAATTATTTCCTTGTTTTGGGAGATCTCCGCCGACGAAATCACGATCTTCAACTACATGACCTTTCCGTTAGTTGACACACATTTCAGGCCTTTGCACTCATCCGTGACTCTATCTTTGCGCCAGCTCCGAGAAACAAAACAATCTCATTTCCTTATATTTTAATCTGTCTGCTTGGAACCAACAGGCTTATACCTAGATGGCCACATGGAAGAAAATGAGGAGAATCAACTTTCAGGCACATAAAAATTCTCAAAACAAGCTGCTTGCGCCAGTCTGTAAATACTCGATTATTTAAGTACGGCCTTGGCGCATTAATTTTTGGTGTGCAGCCACAACATGTCCACGGCAGTCATTGCTGCACTGTCCCTCTGTCTTGGCACACATCTCCACCTTCACCCTCCCCACTCTCTCTCTCTCTCTCTCTCTCTCTCTCTCTCTCTCTCTCTCTCTCACGTTTCCGAGCACGTGTGTGTGTGTGTGTGTGTGTGTGTGTGTGTGTGTGCGCGCACGCGCGTTTAGGTATATGTGTTTGCTGGTTGGGGAGGAGGGGAGGGGGGGCGGGGAGAAGGCATGAGCGTGGGGTTGGAAGAAAATATTGAATGGCAAGGTGGAGGGGGGGGGGTAAAGAGGGATGGCGTGTGTGTGTGTGTGTGTGTGTGTGTGTGTGTGTGTGTGTGTGTGTGTTGGTTAGGGGAGAGGCATGAGCGTGAGGTGGGAAGAAAAGATTGAATGGCAAGGTGGAGGTGGGGTGGGGGGTGGGGGGGTAAAGAGGGATGGTGTGTGTGTGTGTGTGTGTGTGTGTGTGTTGGTTAGGGGAGAGGCATGAGCGTGAGGTGGGAAGAAAAGATTGAATGGCAAGCGGGAGAAGGGGGAATGAAGGGGGATGGTAGGGGTTGGGAGACAGGGAATCTCTCTCTCTCTCTCTCTCTCTCTCTCTCTCTCTCTCAAACGGGCTGGTGGGGATTAGGAGAAGGGGAATATCTCTGTGTATGTGTGTGTGTGTGTGTGTGTGTGTGTGTGTGTGTGTGTGTGTGTGTTGGTTAGGGGAGAGGCATGAGCGTGAGGTGGGAAGAAAAGATTGAATGGCAAGCGGGAGAAGGGGGAATGAAGGGGGATGGTAGGGGTTGGGAGACAGGGAATCTCTCTCTCTCTCTCTCTCTCTCTCTCTCTCTCTCTCTCTCTCTCTCAAACGGGCTGGTGGGGATTAGGAGAAGGGGAATATCTCTGTGTATGTGTGTGTGTGTGTGTGTGTGTGTGTGTGTGTGTGTGTGTGTGTGTGTGTGTGAGAGAGAGAGAGAGAGAGAGAGAGAGAGAGAGAGAGAGAGAGATTCTGTGTGCGAATGGGTTTCGGCCAGTGCTTGCACACCGTCATCGTTGCTGTCAAAAACAGCCATCTGGTAACGTCTGTCAGTGTGCAGACAGGGCTTGACGGCCTTTTTTCCCTTTCTTTATCAGAGCGTATCGCCTAAGGTCAGAAGTCCTGACAACGTTGTCACTGGCGCTGGGTCAAGAAAAGCCCGCGGCACAGTGTCCAGACAACGAGCAGAGCGCTGAACTGTGGCCCGCCCGTTGAGAGGAACCTTGGAGACTCGTTGCGTAAGGCACTTTGGAGTCGACACACACAGCGAACAAACCAGCCAGCTCGCCTCTCCACAGACTGAAGTCCATAGATTCAAAACCTTCTAAATCGCTCAGTTCTGCATTCCCTCTGCTTGTTGACAATGAAGACGGGAAATATGGAGAGGGTTTTTTTTTATATTGTGGATAGGAGAGTGAGAAAGTGGAGATGTGTTTATATCCTTTTCACTTTTAGATTTTATATACACTGTAAGTCAGTAGTTTGAAACTGTATTACAAGTTTCTACTTGAATGCATGCCTCTCTTAAAGACTGCACTGAACAGGACTAACAACAGAATTGTTTGGGAGTTATATCTAACAAATACAACACAGAATTGTGTAAAACAGATATTGTAAATATTACACCGGATCGTGTCCAGCATGGATAATGAGCATAACATAGAGTTACGTAGAACACATTTGATGAGCAAAACATAGATAATCAGCAAAACACAGAACGGTGTAGAAAAACTGTAAATGAACGCAACACAGAACTATGGTGAGAACAAAGTAACGTGCAGAACACAGGACTATGGTGAGAACAAAGCAACGAGCAGAACACAGGACTATGGTGAGAACAAAGCAACGAGCAGGACACAGGACTATGGTGAGAACAAAGTAACGAGCAGGACACAGGACTATGGTGAGAACAAAGTAACGAGCAGAACACAGGATAGTGTCGAACACAACCAACGAACCCAACACAGAACGATGTAAATCACATTAATGAACAAGACAGAGAGCTATAATGAACACAATGAACGCAGAAGAGAACGATGAAGATCACGGTAAATACACCAATGCAGAATGGCGTTGAATGCAAAGAATGAAGGTAACAGGGAACGATTTGTTACACCAATTCAGAATGGCGTTGAATGCAAAGAATGAAGGTAATAGGGAACGATTTGTTACACCAATGCAGAATGGCGTTGAATGCAAAGAATGAAGGTAACAGGGAACGATTTGTTACACCAATTCAGAATGGCGTTGAATGCAAAGAATGAAGGTAATAGGGAACGATTTGTTACACCAATTCAGAATAACGTTGAATGCAAAGAATGAAGGTAACAGGGAACGATTTGTTACACCAATGCAGAATGGCGTTGAATGCAAAGAATGAAGGTAACAGGGAATGATTTGTTACACCAATGCAGAATGGCGTTGAATGCAAAGAATGAAGGTAATAGGGAACGATTTGTTACACCAATGCAGAATGGCGTTGAATGCAAAGAATGAAGGTAACAGGGAACACTTTGTTACACCAATGCAGAATGGCGTTGAATGCAAAGAATGAAGGTAACAGGGAATGATTTGTTACACCAATGCAGAATGGCGTTGAATGCAAAGAATGAAGGTAATAGGGAACGATTTGTTACACCAATGCAGAATGGCGTTGAATGCAAAGAATGAAGGTAACAGGGAATGATTTGTTACACCAATGCAGAATGGCGTTGAATGCAAAGAATGAAGGTAATAGGGAACGATTTGTTACACCAATGCAGAATGGCGTTGAATGCAAAGAATGAAGGTAACAGGGAACACTTTGTTACACCACAACAGAACTGAGCACAGCAGGATTAATGGATCCACCGAAACAGACAGGACTTTGAACACCGGCACTGAACACAAGAAAACAACATATGTTTTGGACAGAGTTAATGACACAGTTAATGAAAACAATTTTTTCAGACCTCTATGCTAGGAATTGTTAATCGACACACCCAGACAGACATCAATGTTGGACACAGTTAATGTAAACAATGAAACAGACCTATATGATAGGAACAGTTAACCGACACACCCGGACAGACATATATATTGGACACTGTTGATGTAAACAATGAAACAGACCTATATGATAGGAACAGTTAACCGACACACCCAGACAGACATATATATTGGACACTGTTGATGTAAACAATGAGACAGACCTATATGATAGGAACAGTTAACCGACACACCCAGACAGACATATATATTGGACACTGTTGATGTAAACAATGAAACAGACCTATATGATAGGAACAGTTAACCGACACACCCAGACAGACATATATATTGGACACTGTTGATGTAAACAATGAAACAGACCGTCACACTGTCACTCTTGCATACCCGCATTCATGACAGCATTTACTCCATACGCACACGCAATCTTTCCAAACAACCAAAAGGCGCACTACCGAATGTTTTTCTTCTCCCCCTCTCCTTCAGGGAAAACAATTTACTAAATCATCAACCACTTGTAAACAGAGTTTACAACTGTATCTCTCTCCACACTGAGAGACAAATAAATCTGCACACATGTATCTCTCCTCACACCGAGAGACAAATCAATCTTCACACATGTATCTCTCCTCACACCGAGAGACAAAATAACCTCGTTCCGCTTCTATAAAGCTATGGCCTTCACACATTATCTTCAATTCCGATATCCTAAAAAATCCGAACCAGGAGAATACATAACGCTCCGTAACACTGAGGACCAGCCTGCCTCAAGAAAAGCTCCCCTGCTTTCACAATTCCCTGTCTCTCTGAGACAATATACTGCCCCCCCTCGAATTCTCCTTCCTGGAGATACGAGTCTCGACTTCTCTTCCTGAGTTTCTTCTGTCTCTTGAGAAACGACGAGCTTCAACTCCGCCTCCCTGAGTTGGTACCTGCTGGGGTGAACTACCAGTGTGTTCCTCACAACCTGTCCATCTTCAACCACCTCACGGGTGAAAGATGAAAGGTAAGGCGAAGGGAAAAGGGTGGAAGGGCTGAAACACGAATAAGGCTCGTGTAAGTAACCTGCTTCTCAAATCCAAACATATGAATCTTCTTCTTTCTCTCTTTCTTTAAGTTTTCCCCCGAAGCTTTCCTTCCCCAACTATCTATCGCACACTACTGGTAATGGACAGGTTCCAGCAAAGAGGACCACACCGACCTGACAGGTTCGAGTCTCTAGGGCCATCATCTGGGTTCAAACTGACTCTTTCCCCCATCTCCCTAGAATTGCAAACTCAGTGTTCTAAACACATGACCAGCACCATACCTATACCAGCCCTTGAAAAACTAACACTCAGGTTGGACACTTTCACCCATTACCCCATTCGATTCTTAATTGAGTCTTACTCACAATTATTTTGGGACGCCCGCTACAACTAGTCTAGCCATATGAATATTCTACATATAATAGTGCTCGGGGAAAATGGTGGATTCATAAACACCTAACTACAAGTGATGGAGCTTCAACATTGCCTTGATGTGAGCTACTTCACATGACAGCCACCCCAACCTGGGATGAAAATTTTTCAACCAGGAAAAATTTTTTAAAGGATATACAACATCACTTAAACACATCTTCAGCCATGAATCTCAAAATGAGTAACCTATCACACATGATACACCCAATAAATAATCAACGATAGAATCAATCACCATGATCCACCAAAAATAAAGCAAGTTTCCAACCTTTCAAATCTTCTTAAAAAAACAACATAAATGATCCACCAAATTCCAAAAGATACATTACACAAAATTACATGGATACAACAATAAAGGGATCTCAAACAAATCAAAGCACAAATTGTGTTCAAACATAAGATTTGAAGCACATTCCCTAGATCTATGTTACCTCCAACATATGTTACAAACCTCATTAAAATAGCGAATATTTTTTCCAAGTTTACATGTTTCTCAATATGACATGTAAACAAAATAAACCTAATGTATGCAACAAAATTCTTTTTCCCCAACATTAATGTTAAGTCCTTGAAAAGTCAACATGCTTTCCATTGTTGACAATGCCAAATGAAAACAATAGGTTTGTCTCATAGCACAATCAAAACATCATAAATACAGATCTAAAGATTATAAGCTCATCAACACATAACAATGATTCATCTTCACAAGCAAATAGACATAAATAGTACTTGAATTTTTCCATTGATTTACCAAAAATAAATATGTATTCCATTCAACATCAGTAGTCGTTTGCTTGCTAAACATCTAGTCACAGAATCAATATGCAAATTAATGCATAAATACCACTTGATTTCAATCGCAGAAGCATACAATGCACCGTCCAAAAGTGAACACACGTAAACAATAAGAAAGACAAAAACAGGAATAGTCTTTTACCTTAAGAAACCCCCCCCCCAGATACATCTGTCCATGAATATACAAACACTGACAACAAATCTGCCATACATTTTGTGTTCCAGGCACTGTTCTAACAGTAACACTGAAATTCCTTTAGTCAAGTCCACTGCAACAAAATTTCCTTCTGAAGCTGACAACAAAGTTCTTCAATGTCAGGGATAGGCTCGGCATCGAACACAGTGACCTTAAATACTTTTTCTGTAATCGATGCAGACACGCACCGATCCATCAGGTTTGATCCACCAATACAACTTGTTAGCAGTAACGGAGAAGTAAAAGGTTCTATCACCATTAAATCCACATTAACATTGATTTCTCTCTCTACCACCTCTTTTTTTTAGCAAATGGGAGGGGTATGGCTGGATCGCACTGGTATTAGAAGTTAACTACTACTAAGGTGTTCAATAACCAGTACTGTACCTGGGGTAACCGTCAACAACAATCCAGAAAGTCTTTACAAAATGTCTGCGCTGTTCTGTATGACTAGTAGACAAATCGTTTCGACAGAACCACATCCTCAAAGGATTCACCTTAGATAGACAGAATAGAAGGGGTACAACATCATCTGCACTGTTAGATGTTAACACTCCTACATTTGCTTTTCAAAGACCTTTGATTCTGTCCCTGTACGTTACATGGGTACAAATTCATCATCTGAAAATGTCGTCATGTTTACATCAGATTCTGACAAGACAAAACCACTCAACTGACTGGTTGATGTCAACATTTGTACGTTCAACATACTTCATCAACAAGTATCACAATGAAAAACCTTCTCAGGTTTGCATTTTTGGAGCTTATCAAAAACTGCAGAAAGTTTTCGACCCACTCTGAAAAGGACCCAACCACAAACACGAAACTTGTTATGTCATCAGTTAGTATGCACAAAGACTTTAACCCCATACACATTAGGGTGGAAAAAAGGGAAAAAAACGTGCTTAGCTTTTCTGTCCTGCAAAGACCTTGTACAACATCATATTTTCTCTAATCAGCTACTGTTTGAGCTCAAGCTCCATGCATCCTTTCAACCGATAAAGCCGTTTCATAAACGTATTGGTAAACAGTTTACAGTCAGGTATGTCCCGTCCTTTCCGTCCATTGAGAGTACATCAAAAATCCAAAGGTCCCCTAGGTGTAGTGTCCAAAAAGAAGCTCAAATGTGTAGAAAACCCAGCGATTCGTTCGGCAATTCCCCTTGATGCAAAAAGCAAAGCCGTACGAAACGATCCCCCTTTTCTGGGCTCATGCCTGCAACTTTTCTCCACATGGACTTTAACGTTCCATTGAAACGTTCAACCATGCATCTTCGATTTGGGATGATATGGGCGTGGTGAAATGGAACGAATTGACACATATGTAAATTTAAGGGCTCTCATGAGATCAGAAAATAATTGCGTTCCACAATCCTAGAGAATTTCGTCTGGAAGACCCACTCAGAAAAAATTGCAAGTAAGGCTTCAGCGACAGATACTGTATCAATATTCTTCAGTGGTAATCGCTTCTGATACCTGTAGCTGTATAATTCCACCAAAGTCAAGAATATAGCGATAACCGAAGAAGACAGTGGTACTTCAACAAGATGCAAATAGCTACCTTTCCGAAATGGAAAGGAAATGAGAGGCATTTGGGTGCAAAGGTCACATGGGACGCGACCATTCTGAGATTCTATTTGCAGATGTCACAAGAACGGCAGTATCTGTTACTACCAATGAGACACCAGGCCAATAAAAAGAATCAGTAACTCTCATTGAGTTCTTTTAGATCCCAACAGTGACCATCGAACAATGCATCCTGT
This sequence comes from Conus ventricosus, assembly GCA_018398815.1. NCBI lineage: Eukaryota > Metazoa > Mollusca > Gastropoda > Neogastropoda > Conidae > Conus > Conus ventricosus. The sequence goes on along the minus strand of CM031598.1, from coordinate 121,428,217 downwards.
GCCTAGTGTAGCACTGTTTCTCTAAGTGTTTGGAACCATCAATAGTCTGTTGTCCTTTCCAGGTACACACCGTAGATAAATTGAGTCCAATATGTTCGTTGAGTTTTGTCCGTTTGTACGTCAGTGACAGTCTGTTAAGCATCAAGAAATATTGCGTCGTCCAGCGACATCGTCTTTTCCCTGCATTTCTTTAAATCATCTGGGGTATCTGGATCCATCCAGTTTTGACACTATTAGCGGCATTTGTAGCCTTTCCCGCTCTATTACCTTTAGATCTAGAACTCACACTACAAGTAACAAACGATCCTCCAGCACCACCATGTACTGTATCGACACCTGGCAATTGCCCAAGATCCAGATCACCCAGCAGACTGGTTATCAATGACACAGGCGGTAAAAGAAAACCGAGTAGTACGGTGTGTCGACTGAAATTTTTCCTCCATCGAAACGTACATCTTCCTCCGAAACGAACCTACAACTTAGGACAGTGTTGAGATACAGGTCTTGAATGCACGAAAGACTTCGTACACCACAGTAGTGCACCCAGTGACATCCAAAACCGAAGCCTGCAATCCAATGATGGCACCGATTTCTAACATACCAGTCCATCAACAAGAATGGATCTGATGTCAAAACAAGGCACATCTTCAACAAACCAGAAGACAAATGCAGGTTTTTGAATCACCCGTCAGAAAGGGCAATTCTGTTTCCCAGAAGGAACTTGGCCATCACAAAAGAAACAGCGCATTGTCTGATCAGGCCAAGCTGACTGATTTTGGTGAACATCTGTTTTCTGGCCAGCGACAGGCCCGAAAGGACAACTCCGTGGTGTCGTTGGTCCACGACCACGAACACGATTGCTGAGAAGTAACGGTCTGACCGGCGGTGAGTACTGGAATTGACTAAAGTCCCCTCGAACCGCGGAAAGATCCCTTCCGTTACCTAGGATATAGAGAACCGGTAAAGGGCAATTCTCTGGGCCACTTCCCGCCCTCACCCAGTTTCGGGCGTAAAGTAACCCCGAATGCCCCTAACCCTGTTCTCTGACAAGTCAACTTCATAACCAAAAAATACCGATTAACTACAACAAACCTACTGTGTAGGTATGTCCTATTTAATACTAATTTACTAAACTTTATTACGAAAAAATGCAAAAACTCTCGCATCTAGCCACATTAACGATTACCCATGGTCACTCTTGAGACCCTATGGCCGCCCTAGGGCCCCAAGAGCCAGAACTCCAGAGGATCACAGATTAATGTGGCTATATGCGAAAGTTTTGGGAATATGCCCCTATATGGTATTTCTACAAACTTGTTTTGCCTAATTTCAGTTGTCTAATTTGGGGCAATCTCTCAACCTCCCATTTATCAGAGGCCCTTCCAAGGACACCACAATGTGGTTTTGCGGCGGCGTATAGCCACGCCAAGTGACCCAGACATCACACAGTGGTTTGCGTTCGTTTCAATCCGCGCCAGAGACCTAGACGAAACACGAAAATGGGAAGGGTCACAATAGGGCAGAGAAAGGGCCAATTAAGACTATCCTGTCCAACCCACACAAACAAGCACAAAACACCGCAGGCATATTCCCAAACTTTACACTTTTTTGGATTAATAAATATACTGTACAAATGAAAGCTTTATAATTATATGGTTGTTTAATGAATAAATTGGGGGAGTTATTAAAATTTTGTTTTTTAATTCAAGCAGAATAGTATTTAAAGGTAAACAACAACTGTGCTTTAAAGACTTTTTAGTAGCTACTTTGTACAAATATTAATAATAAAACTTTAGCAAATAAAAACAAAAACACAACTTTTAATAATCAATTTTCTCTCACAGATCTTATAAATAGATAATTTATTCAGGGGAGGTAATTAAATTTTTTGCATACTTTAAGGGATATAAATTACTTTCAAAAAAAATTAAAAAAAAATAAAATAAAAAACTACAAAAAATAAAAAAAACAAAAAAAATAAAAAAATTCAAAAAAAAAAAAAAAAAATTTAAAAAAAAAATTTAAAAAAAAACAAATTATAAAAAAAAAAATTTAAAAAAAAAAAAAAAAATATAAAAAAAAATAAAAAAAAAATTTTTTGTTTTAAATATTTTTTTATATAAAATACACCATTAGGCCAAACTCAAGTTCTTAGTTAAGTTTTTTAAATAAAGTCACTTCTAAGTTCTTACACAAGTTAGAACACAAGTCATCCCAAGTCACTTCAAGTTCTTACTTAAGTCTCCTCAGTTGTCCTCAAGTCATCCTCAAAGTCATCTACGTCACCCCACGTCACTTCTCAGTTTTTCTACATAATCAACTTCAAAGTTCTTACTCCAGTCAGCCTCAAGTCATCCCGATAAGAACACCAAGTTCTTAATTAAGTTATCTTATAATTATTAAAAAATACAAGGCTATGTTTAATATCTTAAATAGTAGATGTCTAATAAAGTACAGCACAGCTCCTCAAACAAACGCGTCATCGTGAGGATGTCTTGCTCGCGTTCTCACGCATAGATCTTAAGGGAAGGTCTTACATCCGAAGCAACCGCATTAGATTACAATTCTGGTCTATGGAAATGTCTTTTATAACTCCCTAGTCTTATTTATTGACACTCTCATTTTAATAATACCCATGGAACTCATTATATTTTAAAAAAATTAAACATTAAGTTCTTAAAATAAAATTACATTTCAAATGGATCAAAATATGCTTTGTTATGGCGGTTTTGACGTGCTGGTTGTCTTTTTCTGCATTTAGTGGCTCAGAATATTTTGCATGCTTTTGTTTCCCAGTAAGCCATCGGATATATATTTTATATAGCCTCAATAACTTCCCCCACAGGACAGCAATGGCGCCAAATATGGCAACAGTATTAAGTTCATCAATAATCCATGAAGACTTGGAGCCCTTGTATCACATGGAGTTTTTATATCGGTCATTGAATATAACTGTTCTAGGCGTTGCGTGTTATGATTTCATGATGAGTCATATCTGTAACATTAATTTTTTTGTCAGTTCCACTCTGCTAATTTTTTTCCTGCATCACACGCCCATGATTTTAATGGTCTCCACCTGAATTCACGTTTTTTCTGCTGATATCCTGCTTGGTTACGTTCTTCACCACCTGATACACAATGATATCCAGATTCTGCTTATAAACTGCTACGGCATTTTGAAGGGACAAAAAATCTATATTGATAAAAAGTAAAAAATCCCATGCTAACAGGCGAAACAATGATTTTCCAAATCTGAAGAATAGAACACACCCTAGAGACTCAAATGACTTTTGTTAAAACAGGATCTTGCGTTAAATCATACGAAAGACTTGATTATCAGAATCAATAGGGAGCAATCAACTGACAAGTTAAGTGTACCAACTAAGACCCGTATGTCCCCCACTTATCACCATTCTCGACCCCATCAGCGCTTTCATACCCTGTTATGAGACTTTAAAATTCTTGTGGCGACATCTGTTGAATCAGATTCAATGCTGAATTCCAGTTTTCCGAGACAGATTAATGTTTTTCCACACGCTGCCAAAGAATACATCTCTCCATTTAGTGCATAACAGCTTGGCCAACAACTAACTTGGTCATTCATAATATTCATGAAGGATTAGGCTCCTTGTACTGTAGGAGATCATCACTGTACATGTTATATTATTACCTTAAACTTATATTAATTTTCTAAAAATGAGCACCGAAAAAACAGTTGCTAACCTTGTATACCATTCTGCTGTTATTGAGGCCAAGTGTAGATACTCAATGCTTGGGTAAAAGCCATGTTAAGAATTAAAACCAGCAGAGTCAAGGCAACTATACTTTGAGGATTCAGCAAAGCTGATTGCAAAACATTGCAGCCAATATTCGGATTGCCACGAAAGATTATTCTAGTTAAGCAAGGAAAACTTCCAGTCAATATAAATATGTAAGAAAAAAAAATACATTTATATAAAAAATGGCTTCACACGCAATAATGATAGCGGCGCTGTGTGAATGCGCTATGCTTTTTAGTGCGTCATAAAATTTTGCATTTAGTAAACTGCGGGATGACAGCGAGAGCAAAAGACCTAACAAAGCTATTGAGACAACTAAGCAGGCTGCAACAAGACGTCCTAAGGAAATGCAGAGAACATGATCATTTTAGATTATATAATGACACACTGAAAAGACAGGGGGCATGCAGCTTCACATTTAAAGAAGTTGATCAAGCAATACCAGAATATAATCTTGTAACCGCAAACAACTCGAAACAATGCCTCCCACCAAAATTCAGCACAATTATCCAACCCAACATCCAAACAAAATGCAAGAAATCGCGATTAAATGTCGTTGGTATGACTGTCTGTATTTATGTTGCGCATAAAATTGGCTGAAAATAAAATGAACAAAATCAATTATACGCCAAAAGGAAATTGGAAGGGAATTATGCATTACAAGCAAAGCAAGCAAGCGGGGTGTGTCAGTGAACAAACAGCAAAGGAATGGTTAACAAAACAAGTGGCGATTTGGCAAATTTATTTACCTGCTCCCAAACGAATACAGAGACCAGCACTTTTGTGAACAACAACTCCAAACGACCCCCATCAATGGATCTCTATATATACCCCTCTGATGGATTAGAATCGAAAAAGATTAAAGTACTGCCACACACAGTCATTGACATGTCTTCACGCAACCAAGATTCAGAGCCATTACGCAAAATGAGTGCCTACAGCTGTTGCTGTCGCTATACAACTTAAATACCCACGACCCTTAACTATCCCACGTCATGATTCAAGGTCGATGAAGGAAAAGAATTTAACGGCCCACGTGAAACAATTATTGTTAAAACACAGAGATACTATAGAAGAGCATTCGGGATTTCACAGATCACAGGCTTAAGTAGAAAACATTATACAAACAGTTAGCCGAAAGACTTTTCTCCTACCCGTAACACAGAGAGCTTATGACAACTCTCCAACACAGAACTGGTGTTTAGAAGACTGCCCTCAGTTTTGCTGCGCAAGAATAATTAAGAATTTAAAGGCCAAAACCAAACAATCAAATACAAAGAAAACCAAAAAATGATGCTGAAGCCCTCCAGTACACCCAGCAAACCAATTACCGTTTGGGTTGAAAGAAAGGTACCTTTATTTACCGGGAGAATCAGAAAGGGACCCTCGCATCAGGGCAACCGAACCAGTTGGATGTTTGACCCATATGAATAAAAAGATTTGAAAAGATGAATCCGCCGTGTAATAAATTACAGATAAACTGACACAACCAAACAACCAGCTACCACAAAGATCTTTTGTTAAAGAATAACGCAGATAATTCCGCCAAGACAACAGTACCTCTTTACTTAATTTACGAAAACAAAATATGGTTTAAAATGGAAGGCCAAAAGGCAGCGCAGAACCAACAAGAATGGAAAAGTGAATAGACCATGAAAATTAAACGGGAATCATTTCAGCGAGTAATGCTATATGGTAACAATAACGAGGATTAAACAATGCATGCTAAATCACCCAGATCACAACAACACAAACCCCCAACTTGGAAAAAGAATAATCTTGAAATAATAAAAAAAATTCGAACACATCAACAAACATGAGAAAAGATTATACATGAATGATGAAGCAAAGATTAATCTATAATAAAAGTTATGAAAAATATAAAACCCCCTGTTAAAGGCGTTCTCCAGATGCCCAATTGGGCAAATAAAAAACTCCCGGATTAACAAACACCCGATTTTAGTGTTTTGTTCTAACAAAAGACTTTCTTTTGTTACAACTGTTGTGTTGAACCATGTAGCATATATCGCAGTTTTACGTTGTCATGATGAAAATCTTAATTGCCAACAATGCATCTTTGTAAGTTGTCCATGTGATCGTTATGACAGCACAAACGCTGCGAGATATTCCCTTTGCATTCATAAATGATTTATCCTCCTGCATCGAAATACTGTACATTTTTGACCTAAACCCCACAAACTCCTTGAACGCCATTCCAGATACATCATCCCTCAACTTTCTTAAAACCTTCTTTTAAGTAATTTCAATGTAAGGCGAGTCCTTCAAGGGTAATCGAACGTGTCATACCATCCTGCATGACCTTTAGCAACTTCCATTTCCAATGTCTTTATAGATGTCTTCAGTAGGGATATCTATAACAAAACTGACCTGAATCTGTGTTAAATTACTCTGGACACAGGATAACTAGGGCATAAAGTAGATCATAAGAAAACTCTAACATCAAAAGCAATGATAATTTCTAAAACCAAAAACCCAATAAAATACAAGGATTGTCCTAATTTGACTTTCTTTTTTTCATCATATGCTCAAAAAATCTGATCATGAAAACATTCTGAATCCTGAACTAAGGTTTTGAAGTTAGCTTAATTGCTTTCGTTCTCTCTGGTGACCAACCTAACATCTTTAATGCGCTTGTGCGGCTTACTCCATATAGTCTAATCCAAAACAGCTGTGTTCCACACGCTTGAAAAAGTCTATTCTAAGCAAACTGAGGATTTAGTTTCTGAGTACAGTGTTTCTACATGATGTAAGGTTTTCATAGAACTGTTTCTTGATCGAAATCAATAATACGATGAACAGCGTCAACATCTAACCATGTCTTAAATAAAATTGTAGAAGTCTGTAATGGGGGAACAACATAATTTTTTTTTGCCTCGAAGAATAGGCACAAGTTTAGGCGGCTCTCTTGGATCCATCTTTAGACTTTCTGCTGCTAATGGATAGTCCATTAGGCAGGTCATGGAGTACCTGATGATATTCCTAAATCAACTTCTAGAAAGAAACCACGCAGTTGGTCAGCGTTAATAAACTGCCCAACCACTTTAATAATGCTTTTGAATATATTCGGATTGTCTTTCTGTGTACATTTTAAAGTTGCGTAATGGAAGCGAATTGCGCCATGCCCAACCAATACAGAATTGTTCATCTAAATACTTGAGATAGTTAGACCTTTTAACTCGGAACAAAAATGATCCATAATTGATGTTTGCTTTTACAGTTAATTATGCGACGCCATAAACTAATTCCCCACGCAACCCGTTTTCATCATCTGAATCATTGGTAAATCTGACAATAAATCATCTGTACCCAGTAAACTTTAAAAAGCGTCCCAACTCACCCTGACGCAGAAATAAAAATGCACCAGGAATCCAAACTGTAATGTTTCCTGCAGTGTTCTTTCCTGAAATTTTCAAAACGTCCGCCAACAAACATACCTCTGCCATCGAAGTAGGATACATGATAGTCTCCCAAAGTTTTACACTCCTAACATTCTGCCACGCAAACTTGAGCATGCCTGGTTAATCAAATCACTGATGTCCTTTCCTCTAAGACTAGAAAAGAAACGCGCCTTTAGCGGTAAGTGTATCTTCGGCAAACCTTTCCCAACTGTTCATGTACTCATCAGGATAAAACGCCCTTTCTAATAACGATGGAGTCGGTTCAAAATATTTTTGTCCGATATAGGTCAGGACATTAAGAGACATAGCCATGCCTCAATGAGCCCAATCATGTAGCATATAGTCATAAAAATACATGTTATTTAGATAAAGCACAAGTAACTTTTCTGATGACTGTGCAATGCATGCTACCACTGAAGGCGCTGTTACAGCTTGCAATATAAGATAGAGTCTCTTAACCTCGCAATATGAAAGAAAAGGGCAAGCTCCATGTCTTTGGTTCAAACATTAGTTGAAGAAGCATTTGTTATGCGCTGCTCCTCAGAACTATCCACTAATGTTATCATGTCTCTATACAGAGGGTTTTACACACTATGGCGTTAGCCTAAACCCGTCAATATCCAACAATGCGTGGCTGAGTCATACTGTTGATGGTCTTCATGCGCCATATGATTTCAGAGTAATATTAGATTATAATAACAGGCGATACCGCACTTGCTGCATGCGTTTTAGAATGTTTTTCTGCACATCTGGTCCTCTATAATAATTCAGGTTCTGAATAAACGAACGCCATCCGACCATACAACGATAAACAAAAGAACAAATCTGAAGATTACTCATTAAGACTGTTTTTTCCGAAGTTTATTGGTGGTGCAGGCCCTTCGATAAAGGAACAATAGTGAATACAAAAGTCTTGCGTAAACCTCACTTATGGAGAAATATACAGTTTTTTTTTTTCCAGTTCTTACAACTAACTTTAGATCCTGGCGGGGGCGTAGTTAGTTCGAATTACAGTCTACAGAACAATTAAAATGTTTAAATGATCACTCGCAGCTGCTTGGCACAGAATGGAATTCAGTTAAACATTTTCTGCAGAATTCTTGAATTGCTATGTTTGTTTGGTATTATAACACAATAATCTACACGATAGTCGTATCAATGTGTAATAATGGGGTAGCCCCGCAGTGAAAACATAAGAATTAGTCAACAAGATATTTTGTCTGTACGCCTATTGTTGGACTGTTTCTTGGACACTTTAAATTGGCGCCAAATTTGGTTTCCCCTCATCCCATGAGTATACAAAACAGTTTCTATTGGGTTGTATTTGTTCTTCAAACTGATCAATTTGGTCTACACAAACATAAAGGATATCAATGAAGTTAAGAATCTTGGCGATATTGCCGATAGAAGTCACACTCTCCTGCTTGTACGCGGACATGATGCAGCCTTGCCAAGAACACACCACATGAAACATTTGTTGACTTAATTATTAATGTTTAAAACTGCACACTATAAAACCAACCTCCCTAGGTAAGCGGATTGTAAGCCATAGCCTACAAACGGTGCATACTAGCCTGTTTTAATCAATCTCTAAACATCGCCCTCTGGACCAACCAGAGCCTCTCATTTTAGCTTCTTCAGCAGCAGCGTCAAACTGTGTTCAACAGTTCGACAGCCCAACCCATGTGTTAAGTCATTACGAGAAAGAATCGTCAGTTGGTTATAGTCGCGACCCAGACATCAAGATATTCCTTCATTTATAGTTCAAAGTCATTAAAACTGCTAAACAGAAACTTAACTGGCGGGTCTATTGTTAGAGTTTGCCTGAACTTGATAAAAAATCCATGAACAACACTATCCAGTACGTTTGTTGGGCCCAGCCTTCTAAATCAATATCATACATATAGCCTCTTATAACCGCTCACCCTCACGAGCATTCCCTTCAAACAATTCGACTTGTCCTTCCAATATCTTAAGCCATGCTGTCTTTCTTTCTAAGCCACAATAATTTATATAAATTAAAAACAAAATACTTAATCAGAACCAATAATCACGGTCTTTTTTGCGCTTGGACACAAAAACTAAAGTAAAACGCCCATTGGCGTTGTTAATGTAGGCTGTTTTAGAACAGAGTCATTAATGTTTCTTTACTATTTTAAGCAATCCATTTATCTGCTCGCGTCCTGCTGTTGATAAAAACAAGTTGCCCTCGCCTTAATCTTTGAAGATCAAACTTTTGTCTATATTTAGATCATCAAAAATCGCCTGTTAACGATTAAATTCTTCAAACCGTGATGCGTATTGAGTCAGCTAGCGCTTAATTTAATTTTCAGTTTGAACGAGCTACGTTTAGCCGTTATAAGTTGAACATAAGCAGTGTGCTTTTGGAGTTTAGTTTTATTTATATTGCTAGCACAACCAACGGCTAAATGAACACCTGCCAGAGCAAAAGACAAACCACCAGCGGTAACGCTGCGGGTGCGCAAGGCCCGATGCAAAGAGACCAACACACGTTCCTGCTGAAAGAGCACTAAAATTCGATGCCCCAGTATTTACATATGTAAAATCAATAAAGGCAGCAGAAATTACCTTCGTTTGTTTTGTATGTAATTTGAAAGGTCACTGCTCAAGATATTTGTTGCATTTTGTTTAATGTTATGTTAATCAAGGTTTTTTACTTCAGGTTTTCTATAACAGCAGAATTGGCCCTTTCTATCACTTCTTTTGGCGGTGCTGTAGGCACATTTGGAAAAACTGAACAACAGCATTTAATAAAATAAATAATTTTAGAATTGTATATCTTGTAATCTGCTACCTTACAATAAGTCATCAACGCAATCATATATACCAACAAATGAACATAAAGCGGTTTATTCGGCCTTCTACTTCTTTATCAATTTGAATGATTAGTTACTTCTCACACAGTACAACCCGCTTCCCATGTAACAGATTATCCACCGAAGACTTAGGTCAAACCTAAACCGTATTAGTTGTTAAATAATCATCAAGTCTTCATACCCTGTGAAGGAGTAGATCTTATACGCAAGGTCAACTGTCGTATTTTCTACAAACCTCCCACCTCCAAACAATAATCATAAATTCGACAAAAAGGATGATAAGTTCTAGTCCGCTAGTCAAAACAATAGGTATGACTTGCCCCTCATCGAACAATGTACATTCGTTAATTATGGATTAAAAAACATTCCCTTCACACTATAGAATAGGTTCAACAACTTCACACAGACAATAAAATACTTTACAGCGAATCTTGCAGAACGCTAAAACAAAAAAACCATATAGTTGTCTGCCCTACTTCAAGGCTATGTTATTATGAAGACGCACGATATACGAAAAAAACAAATATAGATGGAATTATATTGAACCCCAAACAGCATTGCTAAATCATGGATGCTAACAACGTCCAACTCAAACGAGAAGTCAGAAAAGCAGTACTAAGCTTCGGTGTCAGTTGATAAGATAACACGTATGTATTCAATAAAAAGTATAGTTTTCCTTATGCCAATCTGTCATTAAATGCTCCTTTACAGTATGGTGCATGAGCGCTATTTACCAACTCACAATCTAGTGGAATGAACAGTCGTATAACCATACGCATAACAACAGCAAAGCCTTATTGCTGCTTTTAAGCACCAGAGGCATTTCGCGCCTAACAAAGTTATAGTTCAATCAACATGAGTGTCCAAAACCTTGAAACCAAGATCTCCCTAATCCATTCGCGTTTGGCCATAGATCAGAATAGGTAAAAAAGTAGGCTGCATTGTTAAAGAAAATACTACATGCCCCTCAATTTAACAGAACATTTCTTACGATTGCCCTTCCCAAATTCTGGATACCACTGATCATGGTTGGTCTGATGATGAAGCGAGTTCTATTATTAAAAGTAAGCCGAGCAGAGTCTGGCAACGAATCAAATCAACCGCTCCTAGGTCTGGAAAACTAACAGAAAGAAATTGATCTGCAACAAGCAAGAAGATGGGATTAAATGGAACAGTAAATATTCCGTTTATTTCCCCCGCCTGCCCAAAGGTGTTCTTTTCTGCTTTCTATACGGTCCAAGAATCGAGCCAATATGCATGAGACCGATTTTTTTTAAAAACAAAATAAAAAAAAGTTAATTAATTAAAAACATGGCAGGAATTTGGAAGCGAAGAAGATATGATAGTTTTTTGATCCTGGAGACGACATAGTGAAATGATTCCTTTGACAACGGCATCGCTCCACGCACTCAATGCGACGTGAATTAAACAGAAAGTACGGTCGGAGCAATTAACAAAAGTTAAGTTCAAGAACCTACCCGAATTTATAGACCAAAAGGATTTTGAATTAGAAGAATGGTCATTTGTTTGTAAGAGCGATTCAAGGAAATCAGTTCGCTTACAACTAAACCAACCCATCATAATGTATTAAGCCAAGTTACAATAATACAAAACTCAGAGTGAAAGAACAAAATCGCCATGGCATTGCTAAACCAAAAATAGATCGGTAGGCAGTTACTAAACTTCAAAACACACTGCAAGAACTCCCAACAGATAACCAAATGCAAAACAATGAACTTAAAGAATAAAAACAAACAGCAGGTGAATAAATAAATGTAATAGAAGCAGAATCCCAGTTTGTCAGAGAACAGCTAAAAAGACTATACACGCCTCACCGCTACCCCCATGCGAGAAATAGAGGCCCTTGATCATGCAATGAGAAGGAACAGAGGCCGAATTAACAAACAATATAAGCAAAACAAGGTGAAACTAGATGAGCATCAAAAACGAGAAAAATAAAAACTCGTTGAGGCTGATGAACGCCAACTAAGGGCCTTGTGTATAAAGTAAAGAAAAACTAACCCAAAGCCTAAAAGATCTTGAACAAGAAAGATAAGCAAGACTAGAAGTGACGACTTACTAACCCGGGCCAATTACGAACTCAATGAATATAATAAGAGAAACTAACGGAAAAATATTATATGAAGACACAACAATGCAGAACGAATACGAACTGCTGATAGAGAGCAAGGAGTCACATTAGCAAGCGTTCTAACGGCCCTTAGGATCTGCAATACGTAACACAGGAGAAGCAATTCACGCGGTGGTGGAGATCAAAGTATCAGAGCCTCCCGCCGCCATCGCCTCCCCCTGATAAATCATGGGTAAAAAAACAGCTTGATCATCTTGCGAATTTATTAAAAAAATTAGCTGGTAACGCTATAGACGCTTTACCAGGAATATTGGGGAGTATTGGTCAGCTGGCTTTTGTCTATCTGCAAGCAAAGTAGTTTTGGCATTATAATGGCCGAGCACTTATGGACATTATTTTCACTACTAGTTGTGTATAATATTAATGATAAGATAAAACCAAGTAATCCAATTGCCATTATAATCCAAGAACACAGCGCTGGATCTTTCATATCATGTCAACGCGAACAGAGTCCGCGAGCTTTGCTGAGTCTCAATGACTTTTGGGTTTGAACTTCGGGGATTGATGACATAATCTTGTCGTTTCATTTATTGTATAGTAAAAATACTGGCTCAGAATATAAGTCGATATTTTCCCCAACCATCTGTTCATTGCAGCTAAAAGAATTTCATACATAAATAGTAAAAAAAAAAATCCAACCTGGAGTCTGATGTCAGAATGGCAGCATGTATAAACCAGTGCCAACAGCAAAGTCGTACATTCGATCTTGCGATTGTAAAACCAATAATTTGTACCTATAGAATACATGAAGGTAAATCAACTTGTAGAATCCATGGCTCCTCTAAATTTAGCTAATTAAGTTTTTGTGCGTCAAAGCCAGAGAAAGGATCAGTAAGCACGATCTTGCCTGTGCTTGCGCCCCTAGCAAACACCAACGAAAGTAACTAATAGAGACTTTAATCGTACTAACCCGCCACTATTTAGACCCTTAGAAGTGTCTAAGAAAAATGTTGTCCAAGCAGTTTTTATGCCTCTTGCTGTAGGGACCCGTCAGAACAGTTTATGCCTGAAAAGAAAGTTTTGAAATGAGGATGCCCAGTCATAAGTTAAACATTGTTGCGTGCCCCCGCAAAAAAATACCGCCTAGCCATGATTATGATCCAACTTTTGTCTAAAGCTGTCTTGATGTTAAATATGAATTCGTTACAGATCCTTTCGAAAAGCCTTCATGTCAATAAGTTGACTAATTAGGAATAAAATGGTTTGGACATTTAGGCAAAGGCGCTCGCCGTTCAGTCAAAATACGTCTGAAGTGTAATAGAAATGATATCAGTACACTGACCACACCATAGATCATGTGAAAAAATTATCGGCATACGACACACATCACCCAGTTGATGCGCAAAACACAGCAAAGTTTAGCTGGTACTGATAAAACTTCATCGGATGCCTAAACACACGCTTTACTTGATGGTCGATTTCAATAGGGGGGATAAGATATCTGCTTAATATGGAGAACTTACACACCTTTATTATAAAAGAGGCAGTCTGGTCACAGCAATGTCAAGAGACATCAGTAGCCAATATTATTATAAAGATTGTAATGCTCCCAACAGACAAATTGCATCAGCATATAAGAAATGACCATTTTTAAATCTTGTTAAAAAAAATGTAGTAACAATAACAACCCACGAACCGCCTTCGATTTTAGCACATTCTATTAATAACGAATGCGGGCCAAATGGTTGCGCACCATGAAATATCTACAAAGACTTATGGTTTAATATAAGCAAAGCCAAGAAGAAAAAAAGGATTCAAAAGTTAACAAATCAGGAACCAAAAATGAGCCTAGTTAACAAAACCTAAGGTAATAAAACGGGAATAGCACACAAAAAGACGCAATGAGGAAACTTTGACATACTCTTCAACTTAACAAAGCAAATCTAAAAACAATGTTAACATTTAAGCTTGAAGAAGAAGAAACATATTACGTTATATTGGATAGAGAGCTAGCTAAAATGATAGGCTTTACAACTACAACTTACCCCCACTCATATTTTATTGCTGGTCCATACAAATAAAACTACTAATGAGGAGAAAAATCCGCTCGAACATGCATTACATCAAAACTCACAAGTTCAAATGATGAGCAGAGCACAGATGAAAACTTATATTATGGAAGGCCCTCAACTGTTTAAAAGAGCACTATTCTCCGACATGGAAAGCTACATATTGCGATTATGAAATTATACATTCCCTAATTACAGTATAAAAGAATAGTTTGTGGGGAGGGTCGATCATTTAATATAAAAAACAAGACAAAACGGGAAAGTTTGTAAAAAATTGATAACCACATATAGTTTTGGAAATAAAATAAGCGTTAACTAAAAAATCAATGTCGCGTGGGCCATAAGAACCGAGAGTAACAATGGCCGCCTGTGAGTGAATAACTTTAGAAATAAAACGAACCTTGCAGACTTTGCGGACTTAGAACCGAACTTGAGATGAGGCGCTAAGTATGGTTTAGAGTAGCACTAAATAAGGAGATTATAAACGCAAAGAGGATTGCACAACAAAAGTATCCTAACTAGAAAACAGCATCGGCAATCTAGAAGCAAAAACTGTTGGTCAGTATGAATATAAAATAGTTCTTAAAACCTGACCTCAAATGGCAATAGAACCAATTAAGAATTGACATAAAAATTAATTCATAAGCCCATTTACAAATTTTAGCCGTCAAAAAAGTTTCAGAAAAGCATTCAACTCTGCCCATTACAAGAAATTCTTAAGCCATGATAACAATAGTCGGAAGAGATTGAAATAAAGCCGAAATGGAAAAACAGTAACAACCTCTCACAGAAGAGAAGCGGTTTTAAAAGATGCTTCTACAAAAATACAGTTCAATCGCAAAAGAAATTAGGGGCGCTTTCACAATAAAATTGAAATTTTCTGTCCTTAAAAGATAAGGAGAGGGATGGGTTGTATGGCGTTAGAAACTCCTTTTATAAAGAAAATCAAATAGCTGGCAAAACAAAGAACGAATACAGTCTAAAGTTACTGTGAAGTCAATCTTCACAATGGAGAGTGATATTAAGGTCAAAAACAACAAGCCCAACAAATCAATATTAGCTAAATAGAAACAATCTTACAGCCACTGAATTGATTAATCTTTACACGCAATTAGGCCTATAGATTTTATATATACTGACCCAGTTTTGACAGAGAGCTGAAAAAAATAATAACTGGATTATCTTAAAATTCTTCTATAAAAACCAGGAGCAGTAAAACTTTATTTGCCAAAACTCCTCATTGGCTCATTGAATTGTGGCAAACTGTTGTGAAAAACAAAAATAGTCCTAGACAAACTATTACAAACATTTTATCGCTAATAATTTTAATCATATTTGTGGTTTTCAGTCCAACGCATAAATATGAACAAAGCAAACATGAAGAATGTTTATAAGACTAGATGAGACATAATATATAGTTTGATCCCAGCAATAAACAGAGTGAGATGTTTATAGAACAGTTTTTATATACTGATAGAAGAACGCAAACACACAATTAATATATAAATGATACTTTTCGCATAAAGAGACAAAGTTAAAAGGAAACACTTTGACGAAACTAGCTTTCAGCGGAAGACTTGCTCGGATAATAGTGTGGATTTTAAAGCCAGAAAAATAACACAGTTTTAAAAGACTTTAGAGAACCGTTTAAAGACTGTAGTGTTATTTCAACATGAAAACAGAGACACATTTGAAGAAAGTTTGCGATGAAAATGATGTAATTGAAAACGATCATGAAAAACACAGGATTAAACAAAAACATAAAACTGAAAAGATTATTGTAAATTAGTAAATAAAAGACGGATAACCCTGCACAGTATGATTGTATGTAGATAATCGTATATTTATTTAGTTATTGAAGTCTTACTTGTCAGAGAACAGGAAAGTGGCATTCTGGGTACTTTTCGCCCGAAGGGTGAGGGCGGAGTGGGCGCCATAATGCCCCTTTACCCTGTTACTCAGATAGGTAAATCCTTGAGGACACAAAAATGACCCACGATTTCCTTTGCGTAAACTTCCACTGTCCAGATGGGATTAGTACATACGCAAGAGACCAAGCTGGAAAATTTCACCTTTCCTAGCCACGCCCATATCTGGGTGAGCGATACAAATACTAGATCAGCCATCTGACACATATCTATCCACGATATTCAAATTGCCTATCCTTTAATGAAAGGGCCCAGATCTTTGCTCACTCACATGAAAATTATAACACAAAGAAGAGATCTCGCAGTGTGACTGAAAAGTTTTGTTCGTTTAGACAAATCGATCCCATCGAACCAAACAATTGACTCATACGAAACAAAAAGACGGAAACGATTCCCTAATTCAGGGCCACAGAACGAACTGAATCGAGAAAACGATCATCATAACATTGAAATTTCTTGAGGAGAACTTCTTACAACCGATCCCAAGTTAAATTTTGTTTTCGCTAGCAAGAGAGTTGGAACAATAGACAAACCTCTACCCAAAAACAACTACCAATAAACACTGTCACTTTGCTTTGGCCATCCCCGAAGACGAATGCGTGACATACAAATCATGAAAAGAAAACTACAATGACATCCGTTTATTCCTCAAAAGGCGGCAACATTGGAATATAAGCCGCTTTTTGGTATGAGGCAATGCTGCGGAACGACTGTAGGAGGTACTCTCGATGCCTGGAATCTTATTAATTTCAGCAACAGTCTCTAGTAACTAACTGCCTCAACTAAATTGACGTATCTTCAGCTTCAGCTTCCCTCTGTAGTCTTAAAATCTTCAGCTTCCCCTTCTGTCAAAATATTATCTTCAGCTTCCCTTGTAGTCCCCCCCCTCTATTTGCTTCTCAGCTTCCCTCTTTTAAATTTAATTTTTCATCTTCCTCTGAAGCAATAGCCCTTCAGCTTCCCACAGTATCTTTTTTCTCAATTTCGGCTTCCCTCTGAAATTATATATCTTCAGCATCCCTCCTGTCTTAGCCTGTCAGCCCAATCTGTGCATTGTATGCACATAGTTTAGAAGTTTTTCACCATCAAAACCCAACGTTCCGCTTGTTTAACTATCTAACAAAATCATCCATAAAGAACCGTTCAGAATAAACACCAAACAATCACAAAGTATGAATAAAAATAACGAAGGCGAAAAAATGAATTAAGTAATTTACACAAAACCGAAAACCACAGAATATACAAATACAGATATTCAATTTCCGAATAACAGAAAACAGCTTACTAAAACCAGGGTAGATAAAATCCAAGGAATGTATTTTTTCCAAAAATAATTTGGCAACTGGCTATCAAATTGGAATTTAGAAAACAAAATGAAGTTTAATACAAAACAAGTATTCCCTAAGAAAAAAAAAAAAAAACACAAAAAAGTTTTTCTAAAATAAATTCTATATAAAGTTTTTAGATTCTTAAATGATACTGTGTCAGTCATTCTTACTTTCTTAGCGCCACTAATTTTCAAACGAAATTACAAAACAAAAGTACCGCTAAAACAAAAAAAGAATAAAAAATACAAAACCCATGTAATCACAAACAATTAAAAGAGGGGAAGAAACACAAACAACCGGAAATCATACCAAAAAGATGAAAATGTATGAAAAGAAAACTAGATAGGAGCCTATTGAGGAGAAGGATAAGAGGTTTTTGAAAAAGGTGGTGAAAAGGAAATGAAAGATACACCAATTACCGGAAATAGTGAGCAGAAATCAAGAAAAGCAAAAGAAGCCCACAGACAGAGCACCCAATGGTCACTGTCCTCCCGTGAAACTGGAGACGGGAAAAACAAAAACACAGCACAATATACACCACACAAAAAAAAAACAGTAATAATACCAAATAAACTAACATCAATCAATAAATGCACATACACCCAAACTCAAAGAAAAACTCCACCACACCCAAAAAAAAATGATCAAAAGATAAAGAAGTTTATTTGGGCATATCGGTAAATCCACCTCACCACCTACACTAGTATTCGAGCGGAGGAGAAGTTATCCACCACTCTGATGGCAAGGAAAAATCAACTTAAACAATAGGAAAGCGAAAGAAATAGATATTTATGAGAGAGGGAAAGACTATTAGCTCCCCACCGCCATGTCCCCCTGCTAAACGCAGGAAGAGGTTGGGGCTATCAGATCCTGGGAAAGGGGACAAAATTACTAATCACTAGGGTAAGGAAACGACTCCTCAACGAAACGCCCTGCCCCCTATGCTGCCAGTTCGAGCACCCAGAGAGGTTGAGGCAATCGACCATGAGTGTGTAAGGGCAAAAGAAATCATACCCAAAAAAACACAAACCCTTAAACGGAGTAGAGCAAACAAAAGAAATGTCAACCACCCTAAACACAATAGAAATAGCAAAAAACAACAACAAATGCAAAAATATACACAATCAATATTAAACTTTCTTCTTTTTTTTTTACCATCCCTCAAACCCTTGATGCACAAATAGAATCCTTTATTTTTTTTTTTTCCTCAAACCCTTGAGGGTACAAATATAAATCTTTTATATTAAACCCCAAGGGCACAAATAAAATCTTTCTTTTTTTTTATTTTATTTTTTCCCGAGAAACAAACACGCAGCATACGCCTGTGACGCTGGAGTCGGGGTCACCACTGTCACAACTGTCACTCTTGCATACCCGCATTTCATGACAGCATTACCCTCCATACGCCACCGCAATCTTTCCAAACAACCAAAAGGCGCACTACCGAATGTTATCTTTCACCCCTCCACCTTCAGGGAAAACAATTTCCTCAATCATCAACCACTTGAAAACAGAGTTAACAACTGTATCTCACATCCCCACAGAAGACAATTAAAATCAGCACAACATGTATCTCTCCACACCTCCGAGAGACAAAATCAATCTCCACACATGTATCTCTCCTCACACCGCGAGACAAAATAAACCTAAGTTCCGCTTCAATAAACGGCTATGCCATCACACTCCGTTATCCAAAAAAATCCGAACACCAGAGAATACATAACACCCGTACATCACTGAGGAACCAAGCAGCCTCAAGAAAAATGCACCCTTCATTCTCAATTCCTACTCACTGAGACAATATACAGCCACCCCTACGAATTCTCCTGTCCTGGAGATACGATCTCGACTTCTCATCCATGGAGTTCTCTGTCTCTGAGAAACGACGAGCTTCAACTCCTCTCTCCTGGAGATAGGTACCAGCAGTGCTGACCTACCCAGTGAGTTCTACACACCATGTCCATCTACAACCACCACACGGGTGAAAGATGAAGGGTGAAGGGCGAAGGGTAAAGGGTGAAGGTCAGAAACACGAATCAGGTTCGTGTAAGTAACCTGCATTCACAAACAACATATGAATTCTTTCGTTCTCTTCTTTAAGTTTTCCACCTGTAGCTTACCCCACTAACAGACATTTGAAAAGGCAGCGTCATATCAGCAACTGACCTTTTCTAGGCAGCGTAGAAAACTCTATCAGCTTAGACTTTTTCATACAGCATTTGCATAACTTCTGCCACCCCCCTCCCCTCCCCGTGGTGTTAAGGGAGAGGGATAGACAGAGAGAGAACAAGACAGACCTCTACTTGTGGAGTGCAACCTTCGTTGCCCGGTGAAGTTCTCACGTGTTCATTCTGAACGCAACAAAGACGCGAGCCTGTGATTGGTCATATTTGTCCACAGGAGCGGGGTAGAAATACCCCTCTGTCCACAACAGATTCACTCGGAAAAGCGCAGGCTGACGGGTGAGAAAGAGATGCCGACTTTGAAGGACCTTTCGCGCTACGCGCAGGAGGCGTACGACGCCAACGTTAAAGTAAGTGAACGTTCTGGAATTTCCTGCACTTCTGTGTGACTCTAGTGATGCTGTCGTCTTGCTATTTGTTGTTACTGTTTTATTCCCCTTCACCACTTTATTTACAGTATTCGTGATACATTTGGAAACTGTGACTGTGTGAGCGATTAGTAGCCAACAGTCTTTTTTTTTTTTCCTGTGGGACCTACCTCCATTCCACCCACCCACCCCTTTCTTGTCTTTCTTTTTTCTTGCTTATTGTCCCGTTTTTCTATTTCTTTCTTTTTCCGTTTTTTATTTTATTTTTATTTTCAGTGGGCCTCCATCCTATCTTCCCCACCTTTTTGTCTTGCTATTCTCCCTTTGTTTAAAACACGTCCCCACCTTTTTGTCTTGCTATTCTCCCATTCTTTAAAACACGCTCTCTGACCGTGCACAGTCTGTATGTTTCATTGTCGATGGACATTCGCGTGCTGAATTAATATATTTTAACATACGAGACGGACTGTCCAGGTGTATTACTGCACTAATGTGTGGTGTGTATCATGGCACTAATGTGTGGTGTGTATCATGGCACTAATGTGTGGTGTGTATCATGTCACAAGGTTGGACTGTCTAGGTGTATTACTGCACTAATGTGTGGTGTGTATCATGTCACAAGGGTTCTTACACATGGCCCCTGTTCAGTTTGTTTGGTCCAAACATTTTAAAATTCAGTGCGTTTTGTTTATAAAGGTTGCTTGCGTTGAAAAAGGTGGTAAATCTTTTCTGGTTTAACTGGTCCGATTGGCCTTTCTTTTTGTTCAGCCAAGGTGTGAGTGTGTGTGTGTGTGTGTGTGTGTGTGGAGTTGTCAATCGTTCTTTGTTCAACTAGTATGGTTTTCCTTTTCTTTTTTTTTTTAAAGTGTTCTATTCAAGTTAAGCTTAGTCGAGCAGAGGATGATTACACACCGTCTATGGAATATAACGCGCTTCTATTTGAATTAAATGCGAGTGGGAGAAGTGTGTAAACTAGACGTCCTTTGGAGTACAACCTTCATTGTCATTGTCCAGTGAAATTCACACGTGTCCGCTCTGAAGACGTGAGACTACTTGGTCAGAGGCGCTGACACTGACAGGAGCGGGTATCGATACCCCTCTGTGTAGGGAGGGCAGTTGTACTAGCATAGTGTATAGGGAGGGCAGTTGTACTTGCCTAGTAGTGTGTAGGGAGGGCAGTTCTTCCTAAAATACTGGTTCACTCAAAAACGAGTAGGTCACCAGCGCGCAGTTGTACTAGCCTAGTGTGCGGGGAGGGCAGTTGTACTAGCCTAGTGTGCAGGGAGGGCAGTTGTACTAGCCTAGTGTGCGGGGAGGGCAGTTGTACTAGCCTAGTGTGCGGGGAGGGCAGTTGTACTAGCCTAGTGTGCGGGAGGGCAGTTGTACTAGCCTAGTGTGCAAGGAGGGCAGTTGTACTAGCCTAGTGTGCGGGGAGGGCAGTTGTACTAGCCTAGTGTGTGGGGAGGGCAGTTGTACTAGCCTAGTGTGCGGGGAGGGCAGTTGTACTAGCCTAGTGTGCGGGGAGGGCAGTTGTACTAGCCTAGTGTGCAGGGAGGGCAGTTGTACTAGCCTAGTGTGCAGGGAGGGCAGTTGTACTAGCCTAGTGTGCAAGGAGGGCAGTTGTACTAGACTAG
This sequence comes from Conus ventricosus, assembly GCA_018398815.1. Lineage (NCBI taxonomy): Eukaryota > Metazoa > Mollusca > Gastropoda > Neogastropoda > Conidae > Conus > Conus ventricosus. The sequence continues at coordinate 121,406,580 of CM031598.1, read as the reverse complement.
TGTGTGGGGAGGGCAGTTGTACTAGCCTAGTGTGCAAGGAGGGCAGTTGTACTAGCCTAGTGTGCAAGGAGGGCAGTTGTACTAGCCTAGTGTGCAAGGAGGGCAGTTGTACTAGCCTAGTGTGCGGGGAGGGCAGTTGTACTAGCCTAGTGTGTGGGGAGGGCAGTTGTACTAGCCTAGTGTGCGGGGAGGGCAGTTGTACTAGCCTAGTGTGCGGGGAGGGCAGTTGTACTGGCCTAGTGTGCGGGGAGGGCAGTTGTACTAGTGCGGCGGCGGCATGTGTTACTTCCTAGTGCGGAAGGCAGTCACAAAGACCATACCACGTGGAAACGCCGGTCCTCTGTCCGATCACTGAAGTTAAGCATGTCGGCCCCGGTACGTCAATGGATGGGTAGATAATTGAACCTGAATGCGACTGTGATGAAGCAGCCAGGGGAAAGAACAACACAGAGTTGAGAAGCACCGAGGGGGAAAAAAAACCGACCGAACTTGAGGGATATAAAAATCATACAGCAGAGCAGTCAGTGTTTCAAGCCAGCCAAACTGACTGCAATCACTTTTGCTGTCACCGTTGTCTCTCTCTCCCCACCCCCCCCCCCCCCCCCCCCCAAACTTGGGGTTGAGATTTGTGGTTTTTGAAACTACGTGTGGTTAGGTATAGTCGGTGACATTTACATGGCAATGGCTCTCAGTTTGGTGTTCCGTTCTTTCATTATTTGAAACTTTTAATTCAGTGCGTTTTGATCTTGCTTGCATTGGAAAAAAAAGTGGTAACATTCTTTGTTAAAGTGATCTGAGCTGAGTCACCTTTCTTTTGCTCAATCAAGTTTAGAAACTTTTTTTGCTTGACCGAGTTATCAGTGGGTCTTTGCTCAGCTGATTTTTTTTTCCCGTTTTGTAAATTAAATTTTTTAACTTAATCAAACTTACTCAAGCAGAGAACACTTGCAGGCTGTCTATGAAATGTAACACGCTTCTATTTAAATTGAATGTGAGTGGGAGCAATGTCCGTGGTATTAAGGAGAGGGATAGACAGAGAACGAAACAGACCCATAACTCTACTTGTGGAGTGCAGTTTTCATTGTCAGGTGAAGTTCTGACGTGACCACTCTGAACAGTAACCCAAGCCGTGAGCCTGTGATTGGTCAGGTCATAATTGGTCAGGTTCGTTCGCAGGAGATAAATATCCACTCTGTCCTGACACGTGAAATGAAAAGAACCAAAACTAAGGATGCCAACCTTAACGGACAAAGCATTACATGCGCCGGAGGTGTTCGAGGCGTGAGAGAACATTCTGAAATGTTCTACATTACAGTTTGACTCCAATGGAGTTTTCATCGTATCCTCTCTCTCTCTCTCTCTCTCTCTCTCTCTCTCTCTCTGCACAGCCCAATTTATAGAAGTTGAGTTCAAAAGCTGCTTGTGGCGCGAATAGTTGATTTTAAAAATTGTGTGTGATTAATATAATAGGCTACATTTACATAAGAAAATAATGCTCTAAAACTTGGTCCCTGTTCAGTTCTTTTGAATTTGTGTTTTTTAACATATTAAATTTGTATTTTTGACAGGAAACTTAACTGAGGCTGGGAAAATGAAAACGTAAATAACTAACAACTAGGGTAACTCTTGCACCTATGATGAAGAGCCTCGAACTCAAAAAGTAAATAACTAACAACTAGGGTAACTCTTGCACCTATGATGAAGAGCCTCGAACTCAAAAAGTAAATAACTAACAACTAGGGTAACTCTTGCACCTATGATGAAGAGCCTCGAACTCAAAAAGTAAATAACTAACAACTAGGGTAACTCTTGCACCTATGATGAAGAGCCTCGAACTCAAACGAATGTTGCTTACGACGCCACATAGCCTGGTAGAAATGTCAACACAGCACACAGTCCAAACAAGGAGACACTGCTAGGCGGTTCTTTGTTGTAAGCAGCATTCGTTTCCAGTTAGAGCATGTATTTACTTCATCATGGGGGCAAGAGTTATCCTACTTGTTCCTTATCAGTGTGTTTTGTTTATCTGGCTTTGAAGTCCTCGGATCGAAACTAGTACTTGGTGCATCTGATGTACAAAACGATACAAAATCTAGAGATAGAAAACGAATGCAGACCACAACAATTTAGAAATATTTGTAGCTGCATTCGTTGAAAACCCTATGAAGCCATGCAAAATCCCTCAAACATTAACGACCCTTCAGAAACCGGGCCATGATTTATAAAATAATGCAGAATTTGACGAAAGGTTGCGAGCAAAGGGGAAAAATTCTGTTTTGGAATTATCCAATTTCTGGAACCGTCTGGTTTTCGCTTCGTGACGAATGTTCGACTGACGGCGCTGTGATCTTGTGGCCGTGGGCTGCAGTCTACTGTGATATACACACAAAGAAATTTAGAAATATTTGTACAGAACTTTCAAAACTAATTCTGAACCCGTTTTGAAGTTCGTAGTATTGATGTGCAAAAACAAACTTTGATAGTCTAAAAGCTGAAATGAGCAAAACCCTGTTTTTTTAAAAGGGATAATGACATGGATGTCTGTGATTTGATGTTACAATATCATTTCCGTTTATTTCCCTGCAGTATACGGACTATTCCGTTTATTTCCCTGCAGTATACGGACTATTCCGTTTATTTCCCTGCAGTATACGGACTATTCCGTTTATTTCCCTGCAGTATAAAGGACTATTCCGTTTATTTCCCTGCAGTATACGGACTATTGCGTTTATTTCCCTGCAGTATACGGACTATTCCGTTTATTTCCCTGCAGTATACGGACTATTCCGTTTATTTCCCTGCAGTATACGGACTATTCCGTTTATTTCCCTGCAGTATACGGACTATTCCAAATCGAGTGATTGAGCTTTAAGCCCGAACTTTCTTTTTCTTGTCCAGCTCTCACTCTTTCTGACGAACAAAACGATCCTCTATGGCAACCCGCTCGGTTCAAAAGTGGAATAGGGAAAGAGCGGGTATTTTAATCGGATATTGTCGTTTTCGATGCTGCTCGCCATATTTTAACTTTTCGTTCACTGAGAATTTTTCATGATTATTTCAAATCAAACGATAGCCGGCTCTGGTGAGAGCTGTTTTCACAATCATCGTCCCATCACCCTGTGTCTTCAGCATAGACCATGTATCCGGCTCGTATGTCTTCAGGATAGACCATGTATCTGGATAATCTGTCTTCAGGATAGACCATGTATCTGGATCATCTGTCTTCAGGATAGACCATGTATCCGGATCATCTGTCTTCAGGATAGACCATGTACCACATGTATCCATTCACCAAATTCACTGTGTCTTCAATTTAGACCATCTATCCAGATCATCTGTCTTCAGGATAGACCATGAACCGCGTGTATCCCAATCTGAATCATCTGTATTCAGGATAGACAATGAACCGCGTGTATCCCAATCTGAATCATCTGTCTTCAGGATAGACAATGCACAACATGTATCCCGATCATCTGTGTCTTAGGACAGGTCCTATCATGTACCTAGCTAAAACCACCTCAGTGTCTTCAACAGGAGAGGAGGATGGTGGAACAGGTCATGTGTATCACTGACGAAACAGCTATGTAATAGCAATGCTAATGGGCAACGTTGTCTCCTTTCTAGCGCTAGATGGGCGTGGTTGGTCACAGTTGGGGCATCTAGGCATGCCTGTCATGGTGACATCTGTTGTGGCTGGTCACAGTTGGGGCATCTAGACATGCCTGTAATGGTGACATCTGTTGTGGCTGGTAACAGTTGGGGCAATCTAGGCATGCCTGTCATGGTGACATTTGTTGTGGCTGGTCACAGTTGGGGCAATCTAGGCGTGCCTGTAATGGTGACATTTGTTGTGGCTGGTCGCAGTTAGGCCTGAGGGCAATCTAGGCATGCCTGTAATGGTGACTGTTTTGTGGTTGGTCACAGTTAGGCCTGAGGACAACCTAGGCACGCCTGTAATGGTGACATATGTTGTGGCTGGTCACAGTTGGGACAATCTAGGCGTGCCTGTAGTGGTGACACATGTTGTGGTTGTGGTTGGTCACAGTTAGGGCAATTCAGGCATGCCTGTAATGGTGACATTTGTTGTTGTGGCTGGCCACAGTGGGGGCAGTGTAGGCATGCCTGTAATGGTGACATTTGTTGTTGTTCTCAGGCATTAAAAGAGAGAGAGGAAGCGGCAGCGATCCTTGCTGCCAAAATCGTGGGGCCTGAAAAGTCCCCTTCACCGTCACCTCCACCGAGAGATGAGGTATGTAGTTCATGTCCTTCCAGCCTGCCTGTCTGTCTTGTCACTCTGTCTCTCTGTTCATGTCTCTTGTCTCTCTGTCTCTGTATACCCATGTCTTTGTCTCTCTGTCTCTCTGTGTCTTGTCTGTCTGTCTCTCCTCTGTCTGTATGTGCGTGCGTGCGTGCGTGTGTGTGTGTGTGTGTGTGTGTGTGTGTGTGTGTGTGTGTGTGTGTGTGTGCGTGCGCGTGTGTGTGTGCGTGTGCGTGTGCCTCTGTCAGTTTGCCCGTATTTCTACTATCTTTCCCTCTTTGTCTCTTTGTCTTCTCTGCCTTCCACTCTCCCTCCCTCCATTCCTCTTCTCTCTCTTTTCCTCTCTGTGTGCTTGTCGCTTTCTCTGTCGCTCGGTTTTTCTGTCTATCCTCTCTCTCTCTCTCTCTCTCTCTCTCTCTGTCTCTGTCTCTCTCTGTTCCATCACCCTCCCTCTCTCTTGCTGTTGGTATGTCACTCTTCTTTCTCCCTTTGTCTGTCTCTCTCTCTCTCTCTGTTTTTCTCTCTGCTTCTGTTTCTCTCTCCGTTTCTCTCTCTCTCTCTCTCTCTGTTCCTGTATTTCCCCGCTCTTTCACCCCCTCTCCCTCCCCCCTCTCTCTCTCTCTCCCTCTCTCTCTCTCTCTCTCTCTCTCTCTCTCTCTCTCTCTCTCTGTCTCTTGTCATGCGCGCTTGCGAGCGGTGTCTCGAGCCTCTTTCCAGATTTACTGCAGCTCCACAGCGAAGATGCAATTATATTCCTCTCCTGCACCCCCCCCCCCCCCCCCCCCCCCCGCCTCTTCTTCCTTTCTTTGTCTTCGCTCTTTCTCGTCTCTTCAAAGTTACTGCTCCTTCATTTTGCATGTTTCTGTTTCTCCCTCCTTTTCTCCACGCCCTTCATCCGCCCCTGCCCCCTTTCTCATGTGCTCCTGTCTGTCTCTCTCTCTCTTCCTCCCTCCTCCTCCTCCTCCTCCTCTTCCTCCCGTTTATCTTGTCCTCTTTCTCGTCTCTTCAAAATTACAGCTACCCCACATAATGTACTTCTGTAACTTCGGTAGATGATGATGTTCTACCTTCGCACAACAAGTCCATCTCTCTCTCTCTCTCTCTCTCCCTCCCTCTCTCTCTCTCTCTCTCTGTCTCTCTGTCTCTTTTTTTTTTTTTATCTCTCTGCCATTTTTTTCTGTTCGTTTCAAATTGAGAAAATGAATTTTTTGTTTGCATGGTCGTCACAGTATCATCAGATAGGCTAGGTAGTAATAACCACGCAAACACTTTTTTCAAAAAAACAAAGATTTTAGAACTGGTACTTGACTGATAGGTGGCAGCTGTCACACTTGACACAATATTTGTATTTCTGCAAATTTCATATGAATGGAAATCCTGGTACACATTTTTAAGCCACTTGCAAACAGTATACTGAATATTTTGACACTTTGGATTCCATTTCATGTGTAAATGTGAGGCATTTATTTCACCTGAGAAAAAAAAGAATTGTATGCCTTTTCAAAATCGAAACAAAATTTAAAATTCTTTTTTTTTGTTTGAAACTTAAAATGAAAATCTAATCATGTTTAAGGTGGATCTTATCCCCTGTAACATCGATTTGAAATACACCGAGTTCGATCTCCATTGCTTTAAAGATGGTTATAGTAAATACTGTTTGCAGTCTAACTGTACCGGCTGATCCTATCTAGTATACAATATAACGATGAATTTGGTTTCCAGGTTTGAACCAATCCATGTGGTTTGTCCATTTTCGGAGTACACCCCCCCCTCCCCCCCCCCCCCCCCCCATTCCTGTGTGTTCTTTTTGGAAGCTTCGTTCATCTGACTACAAATGCTCCTGGCGACGCCAAAAGAATGTTAAACTGATTTCAAAGCTGTCGGTTTCTGGGCTCTTATTATTGCTCCATACCTTTTAATGCCACACTTGCTTCCTCGCCGGAATTTCATTGTTCACATTATCGTTCTCTTTTTATATGAACCCTGCAATTCATCGACGTGATCTGAAAACTCAACATCCATGAGTTCTCTTCCTTAATATCAAGCCAGATAAAAATCATTAACATCTGTAGCTGTTTCTTCATCGTACGGTCTGCCATTGTTCTTTATGCTTTATCAATTTTCAAAATTTACCCACTAATGTAATTACTTTACTTTTTCTCGAGCGCAAAAAGTTTTTTTCCCCTTCAATAATCCAACTTGGTCAAGAACGTAGTAAAACTATTTTTTTCTTTTTCCATTTCCACGAAATGAAATTATATCTGCTTTCTTACTTTCGGAGTCATGTCTTTGCCCGTTTGGGAATGTTTTATTTTCCAATTCTAAATTTGCCCCTTCCAATTTTTTGTTCTCTCTCAGGCTGCACCCCCACCCCCACCCCACCTTCCCCACACACCTCCATTCACCTCACCCCCACCGGAATTTTATTACATTGTTGCATACGATATTGTTTTTGCTGCGTGACAGGACCTTTTTTCTCTCTCTTAGCTAGAAGATCTACCCTCAGACCTTGCAGACATGGTAAAGAAAAAGTCGCCGCTTCTGCTTGTCTCTGTACAAAGTTATCGTTTGGCTAGGCTATAGCGTTGCCACTGTCGTGATGGCAGTAGTTGGCTAGGCTATAGCGTTGCCACTGTCGTGGTGGCAGTAGTTGGTTAGGCTATACCGTTGCCACTGTCGTGGTGGCAGTAGTTGGTTAGGCTATACCGTTGCCACTGTCGTGGTGGCAGTAGTTGGTTAGGCTATACCGTTGCCACTGTCGTGGTGGCAGTAGTTGGCTAGGCTGTAGCGTTGCCACTGTCGTGGTGGAAGTAGTTGGTTAGGCTATACCGTTGCCACTGTCGTGGTGGCAGTAGTTGGTTAGGCTATACCGTTCCACTGTCGTGGTGGCAGTAGTTGGCTAGGCTGTAGCGTTGCCACTGTCGTGGTGGCAGTAGTTGGCTAGGCTATAGCGTTGCCACTGTCGTGGTGGCAGTAGTTGGCTAGGCTGTAGCGTTGCCACTGTCGTGGTGGCAGTAGTTGGCTAGGCTGTAGCGTTGCCACTGTCGTGGTGGCAGTAGTTGGCTAGGCTGTAGCGTTGCCACTGTCGTGGTGGCAGTAGTTGGCTAGGCTGTAGCGTTGCCACTGTCGTGGTGGCAGTAGTTGGCTAGGCTATAGCGTTGCCACTGACGTGGTGGCAGTAGCTGGCTAGGCTATAGCGTTGCCACTGTCGTGGTGGCAGTAGCTGGCTAGGCTGTAGCGTTGCCACTGTCGTGGTGGCAGTAGCTGGCTAGGCTGTAGCGTTGCCACTGTCGTGGTGGCAGTAGCTGGCTAGGCTATAGCGTTGCCACTGTCGTGGTGGCTACTTCCACTGTGCAGCCAATAGCATCATTGATTCATTTCCTGCATGATTCTGTCCACAGAGGGATGCTGGGGAAGACCAGGGGGAGAGGGATCACCGCCACGTCAACAGGTCAGTACTGCTCCGCTGCCTGCAGTAGAGGTTGCATTCATGAAATCCGCTCCCTGTAGCACTTGTATTGATAAAGTCTGCTCACTGTAATATTGATTTTATTGATAAAGTCTGCTCACTGTAGTATCGATTTTATTGATAAAATCTGCTCACTGTAGTATCGATTTTATTGATAAAATCTGCTCACTGTAGATTCGATTTTATTGATAAAATCTACTCACTGTAGTATCGATTTTATGGATAAAATCTGCTCACTGTAGTATCGATTTCATTGATGAAATATGCTCACTGTAGTATCGATTTTATGGATAAAATTGCTCACTGATTTTATTGATATCTGCTCACTGTAGTATAGATTTTTTGGATAAAATCTGCTCGCTGTAGTATCGATTTCATTGATGAAATCTGCTCACTGTAGTATCGATTTTATGGATAAAATTGCTCACTGTATTTTATTGATAAAATCTGCTCACTGCCCTAAACGTTTCACTGATAGGTTCTGCTCATGGAGTATAGTTTCCGTCGATTAAATCTGGTCCATGTAGTACATCTGTAAATAAAATCTACTCCCTGTAGTATAGGCTTCATTGACAAAATCTGCTTCCTGTAGTGCAGTTTCCATTGATAAATTGTACACACTGTAGTGCATGTTGTATCGATAAAATGTGCTCGCCATTATTTTACGGGGTTCGTTGGCAAAAGCAGCTAATTGAAGTACAGGTTTTATTCATAGAATCTGCTCATTGTAGAACAGAATTCATTGACAAAATCTGCTCATTGTAGTACCGTTTTTGCTGATAAACTGTGTTCACTGTAATACAGGTTTCAGCGACCAAATCTGCTCATTGTATATGTTTCATTCAAGCGATGTTCTCGCCATGGGACAGGTTTCATTGATGAAATCAGATTAATATGGCGCAGGTTTCTTAAAGACAATCTGTTCACTGTAATGCACTTTCATCGATCAACTCTGGTTATTATGCTACAGGTTTCATTGATAACAGCTGGCTACTATGTTACAGCTTTCATTAACACAATCTGCTTACTGCGGTACAGGTTTTCTGGATCAATTCTGTCATTGTGGTACATGTTTTATAGAAAAGAAATCTGCTTATGTGCTCCATTGATTGGTAAAACCTGTTAAAAGTAGTACAAGTTTCATCAACTTGATAACATAAAAGTCTGCTTACTGTGGTATAGATTTCGACGATAAAACGATAAAAATTCAGTCGGTTAACCCTTTCAGCCTCGATGCTGGCTTGCATCAATTGTGCTACTATGGTGTTGTTGCACGCACCAACACTGACTCGTCCGTGTCCAAGTTATTCATGACATCATGGCTATAACATCGCCACAGTGGTAATGTTTACAATAGGACAAAAATTAATTATGCTGAAAAGTTTTTTTTTCTTTTAGGAAACTAAATCATATCGGCGGAGAGGTTGGCTGAGACAGATAGATTAATAGATTATAGATATAGAGATACAGATAGACTAGTTGATGGTTGATTGAGTGGTTGATTGGCTCCATGTTACAGAAGGAAGGAAAAGAAGGAGGGAGGAGAGGACTCCACATGTCCAAGGTAATGATCTGTCACACTGTTTCTCCTCCCATCTCTGTCTGGTCCTAGCTGTCTAGTCTGGCACTGTCAGTTTGTCTGTGGTCTGTCTCAGCACATATTTATATTCGAATACTTTATGAGGTAATGCTCATCTGCTTTTCAAAGTTTTGCATTACTTGGCAAATTTTGATGTCAATAAATCTACGGGATTCAGTTTTGTCAGTCGTATTGACAAAAGCCTAATACATCAACGTAAAAGCATGATTCATAATAAAATCATAAATAAATTTCTGGAAGAGATGGTCTCAAAATCTGGCCTGTCCAGTCATACAAAGACAATGCGAGCAGTCATCAGTGGGCATGGATAGAAACAAATGATTCCAGTGTGTGCGTGTGTCTGTTCATCTTCTGAATTCTGACCAGTGATTCCAGTGTGTGCGTGTGTCAGTCTGTTCATCTTCTGAATTCTGACCAATGATTCCAGTGTGTGTGTGTGTCAGCCTGTTCATCTTCTGAATTCTGACCAATGATTCCAGTGTATGCGTGTGTCAGTCTGTTCATCTTCTGAATTCTGACCAATGAGGAATCACTCTGTCCACAGACCAAGAAGACCGCAGCAGGCGGTATACTCTGTCCGTTCTCGCAGAGCGGAGAGAAACAAACCCACGGTAAGTGGGTGACAGATGAGATTACCTCTGTCTCCCTCTGGTCTCTGTCTCTGTCTCTCTCTCTCTCTCTCTGATTTCAACTCTTTCTCTTTCTCTCTCTGATTTCAACTCTCTTTCTCTCTCTGATTTCAACCTCTTTCTCTGTCTGATCTCTCTCTCTCTCTCTCTCTCTCTCTCTCTCTCTCTCTCTCTCTCTCTCTCTCTCTCACTCGGTCTCTCTCTCTGTGCCTCTCTCTCTCTCTCTCTCTCTCTCTCTCTCTCTCTCTCTCTCTCTCTCTCTCTCTCTCTCTCTCTCACTCTCTCTCTCTCTATTCCATGCTTGTTTGCGTGTGTCAAGTCCTCGCTGCACGAGCACGATAGAACGCAGTGTCGCCATCCCGTGCACAACACTAGGGCCCTTGGCCCCCAACTTCCCTGGCAAGGAAAAGGCCACCACAGAGAGCCTGTTGACAAAGTGATTGTTGTTGTTGTGGATGGAGGCCACCACAGAGAGACTGTTGACAGTGATTGTTGTTGTGGATGGATGGCGCTACTGGAGGTGATTGTTCAAGGAAAAGGCCACCACAGAGAGCCTGTTGACAGTGATTGTTGTTGTGGATGGATGGCGCTACCGATGTTGTGGCAGTGTAGCAACAGAGTGATTGTTGTGACAGTGTAGCAGTAGACAGAGATGGTTGTGACAGTGTAGCAGCAGAGATTGTTGTGACAGTGTAGCAGCAGAGATTGTTGTGACGGTGTAGCAGCAGAGATTGTTGTGACAGTGTAGCAGCAGACATTGCTTTGACAGTGTAGCAGCAGACAGAGAGATTGTTGTGACAGTGTAGCAGCAGAGACTGTTGCGACAGTGTAGCATCAGACAGATTGTTGTGACAGTGTAGCAGCAGACAGTGTGATTGTTGTGACAGTGTAGCATCAGACAGATTGTTGTGACAGTGTAGCAGCAGACAGAGATTGTTGTTGTGACAGTGTAGCAGACAGTGTGATTGTTGTGACAGTGTAGCAGCAGAGATTGTTGTGACGGTGTAGCAGCAGACAGAGTGATTGTTGTGACACTGCAGCAGTCAGAGTGATTGTTGTGACGCTGTAGCAGCAGAGATGGTTGTGACAATGCAGCAGCAGAGATTGTTGTGACGGTGTAGCAGCAGACAGCGAGGTTTAATTCCATGCCTGATTCTGTGCGCAGGACGAGGAAGTGTTGCCGCGGAATGATCTGCGGCATCTGCTGAACAGAAGGTCAGTACACATTGACACTGACGTTTTGTTCGTGTTTTACACTGTGACACTGTGACGTTTTGCACCTAATATACACTGACACTGACGTTTTGCACGTCTTTTACACTGTGACACTGACGTTTTGCACGTGTTCTACACTGTGACACTGACGTTTTGCACGTGTTTTACACTGTGACACTGACGTTTTGCACGTGTTTTACACTGTGACAGACGTTTTGCACGTGTCCTTCAAGCGTGTTTCTTTCTGTAATTAAGATAAGTGTACACATGAGTGTTTACCTGTAATTTCGATTCAGTATGCCTGCGAAAGGCTCCATGGAATCAAAGTATGGGACATAATTATTTATATAAAACGGTGTATGAACGTGTGTACTCTGTCTCAGTAGTTTTGTGGTCTTCAGTTCTTTCCATTTTGCTCGACCTTTTAAGCGTCTCTTGACAGCAGAGGAAGTGAATGAACTTCGAGCACTGAGAGAGCAGGTTTAAAGTGGAGACTCATGTTTTGTGCCTTAGCTAGATTAGACATATTGCAAATGGACATATTGATCGATAGATACATGTAGACAGACAAAAAGATGATATAGATAGATAGATAGATGCATAGATATATGAAACAGACATACAGATAGATGAGACAGAAATATAGATAGATGAAATAGACACCTAGAGAGATTGATAGATACGCACGCGCCCGCACTCACACGCACAGACACTCGGACAGACGAAGACGGACAGAGAGATCAATCATACATGACGCTGTTGTTTGAAATGCCGTAATGAAGTCGTATCTACGAAATATGTAACATCGCACATCGATTCCTGTTGGAAGGTACCCCCGTGACGTCGTTTAGGTGTCGTATCTGACGGCAATGATGGACAACTGAAGTGTTCATGACGTAATCTCTGTGAACGCTGCGGAAGAAAAGAGAAATAGTCACTCCAATACGAATCGAGACCACTTGATTCCATTTTTCTATCTGTCTAAACTATCAGTATATTACTAATGTACATGTTCATGAATCGTTCTGTCTACATATTTCTCGTTCTGTATTTATTTTCATCAATCAGATTTTATTAAATTCAGTCAGATGATGAATGTGTCAGTGACGGCATAACAGCAGAATCTTTACAGGCGTGGGAATGACGTAATTCGTGGAATTTAGCAGGAGGAAAGAGCAATGTGTCTATCCATTGCTGTATATTGTACATCAAGTTTGTTTTTGACATTCTATTGTTCATCATACATTTCCCTTTACCAACACAGTAGTTTAACGCTGCTATTCTCAGACGACTGTCGGAGTACGGGCAATTATCGGGGAACTATCCGTATACATTTTAATGTTTGTTAGCTATGGCAATGGAAGAAGACGTATTTCTTTTGTCAGTTTGTATATTGTCTTTTCAATGAGCTGTTGCAGCCTCTTTGGGCTATGTTACTGTGTTTTCACATACGAATTTCATGAAAATGAAAAACAAAACAATGGCATAAATGAACAATAACCAGGTTTGAAGTATGATAATGACGTTTCGTCTTTGACTATCTCTGCATCAATACAGTGATAAAGGTCTGAAGCGTGATGGTGAGGACACTGGCAAACATGTCGGCATCACCACAATGATAGAGGTCTGAAACGTGATGGTGAAGACTCTGGCATACATGTCGGGCATCAACACAATGATAGAGGTCTGAAGCGTGATGGTGAGGACACTGGCATACATGTCGGCATCAATACAATGATAGAGGTTTGAAGCGTGATGGTGAAGACTCTGGCATACATGTCGGCATCAATACAATGATAGAGGTTTGAAGCGCGATGGTGAAGACACTGGCATACATGTCGGCATCAATACAATGATAGAGGTTTGAAGCGCGATGGTGAAGACACTGGCATACATGTGACATGGGGCATCACCACAATGATAGAGGTTTGAAGCATGATGGTGAAGACACTGGCATACATGTCGGCATCAGTACAATGATAAAGGTCTGAAGCGTGGTGGTAAAGACACTGGCATACATGTCGGCATCAACACAATGATAGAGGTCTGAAGCTTGATGGTGAGGACTCTGGCATACATGTCGTGGCAGCGAAGACCGAAGGGGAGCGTGCCGGTGTTCCCCGGGGTCTCTGTTCCCCAGTGTCGATGTTCCCCGACCGAAAAAGCGTGCCGCTGTTCCCGTACCGGTGTTCCCCAGGTTCTCTGTTCCCCAGCAGCGCTGTTCCCCAAACCGATTTCAATGCACGTTAGCGCCAGTACGGGCTCTACAGTACAAGGAGAGGTTGTTGCGCCGGGCACATCCCAAGGTAAACAGAATAATAGGGGAAAAAATGCACATGCCCACCCCCCCCCCTCCCCTCCCCACCGAGAGAGCGAGAGAGAGAGAGAGAGTTGCACGTGCCCACGCGTGTCAACTCAGGTTGTTCCCATTTCAACCGCGACATTGGAAGTGTCATCGCGCTTCTGTCGTCTGCGAAGCGTGTCACTTGGCGTGGCCCCCAGGGCGCATTGCCCGGCACCGTTCTAACGGATAGGGGGTGAGGGCGGTGGGGGGGAGGGCAATTTCGCTGTGAGTTGCTTGGTCAAATCAGTAAGAAAAACGGAATATTTCGATCGTGTATGATTCTAGAACGGAAAGCATGACTTTGTGACGCCAGCAAAGGGTTTTGACAGTGATGTGCTTCTTTTTATGCTTTGAACTCCTATCCCTTTATATCACACTTTGCGTGAGCTACACCTTTTCTTTCGCAACGGGCCAGTTTACTTTTAGACTGTCTACACAGAGCGGATGGGGTCATGCAAGTGCTGACCTGCTGGTTCCAGCGCTGTCCAGTCGGCATGAAGCCCCTCTTCTACGGCCCTCCCGCTCCACCCCCAATACCCCGACCCTCCCACCCCGCCCTCCCACTGCCTCGCCTATAGCAATGAAAACAACAGTAACAACGTTTAAGTCAGCAAAACCCACCAACACCACCAACGGCAAAAACTTGGGGAACAGCGGGCCTGGGAACACCGGGACTGGGGAACACCGGGACCGGGGATTTGCGGGAATGGGGAACAGCGGGATCGCCACAGGGTGGGGAACAACGAAACTGGGGAACTTAGGGACTGAATTTCGATTTTTTCTTGAGGGGAACACCGGGACTAGGGAATATAGAGACTGGGGAACAAAGAACCTGGGGAACAGCGGCATGACCCCGACCGAAGGAGGGTTGAGGGGTGCTAATGATGTCATAACTATCCATGTTGTGGAAGGTATTTAATATAATTCGGACCGGTAATTAACATGGCCATGAATAACAAGACAAACCACAATGCGTTTTGACCTCTTAGAGATCTCCAGGCAAGGTAATCAACACTCGGGCCAACGAAAATAAGGAAGGAGCTGATCACTTATCTTCTCATATTCGTCGCAAGATGAGCGTTCTTCAGTTCTGTTGTCCTGAGTGTTACCTTGCCTGAAGAAGAGCTAAGCGGTCTAAATGTGTCGCGTTTTGTCTTGTAATTAGTTTGTCCATGTTAATTAGTGGAGTTTTTTCAAATACCTTTCTAAAACTTGTTTTGATTTCCTCTTGTAGTCACCTCACGTTGCAATTATCCATGTTGTTGCAGAAGAAAAGAGGCAGAGGACGAGGGGAAGCCAAAGGTCTCCTCTCCAAAAAGGTGAAGATCTGTGACACACTGTCTGTTCCCCCTCTTATTCCCGTGTCTAGTCCTGGCTGTCTGTGGTCTATCTTTGTCATTTGTTCGTCTCAGTGGTAAAAATACCCAGTGACGCCTTTGTGAAAAACAAAGGAAATAATTATATTCATGTACCTTTGGCGAAATGGAAAATGCTAAAATTGTCTCGTAGACTGGAAAATCATCCATGTTGCAAGATTGATCTTTGGTCTCACACCAACAAAGTGCACAGCTTTCACCTGTTTGTCTAGGATTTATATTTGCAGGACTGGGCAAATTTCAATTTCAACAAATTCAAAAGATTAAATCGTGTCACATCTGATAGTGAAATGACATCAAATGCATACACGTCACAGCAGCAATCAACAATGTATCTTTGAGGTATGGTGATGACGTCATGTTCATCCATGTCGCAGCAGGCAAGAAAAGGAGGCGGAGCATGCGCGCACCCCTGAAAAACCAGTTCCGGCAACTTACGTTGTCGGAGCTGAAAGAAATGAAGGCAGGCAAACATTGGTAAGTGACTAAAAGACCTCCACACACGCACACATACACACGCACGCACTCGCTCGCGCGCGCACACGCACCCACGCACACACACACACACACACACACACACACACACACACACACACACACACACACACACACACACACACTCTCTCTCTCTCTCTTTCTCTTTCTCTCTCTCTCTCTCTCTCTCTCTCTCTCTCTCTCTCTCTCTTACATACACACATGCACATGCACTCGCACATACACACAATACACAAACACACGCACACACGCGCGCGCGCAAACACACGCACACACGCGCGCGCGCACATGCACATTTGCAAATACACACACGTACAAACAAATAAACAAGAACACAGACACGCACAAGCACATGAACGCCCCACGCACGCACGCACGCACACGCTCTCTCTCTCTCTCTCTCTCTCTCTCTCTCTCTCTCTTACGCACACGCTCTCTCTCTCTCTCCTCTCTCTCTCTCTCTCTCTCTCTCTCTCTTGTGAGTTGACTGTGTGTGAGTGTGTGCATGCGCGT
Organism: Conus ventricosus; assembly: GCA_018398815.1. Lineage (NCBI taxonomy): Eukaryota > Metazoa > Mollusca > Gastropoda > Neogastropoda > Conidae > Conus > Conus ventricosus. Next base: position 121,390,681 of record CM031598.1, on the reverse strand, counting down.
ACGCGGGCACGTGTGTTCGGCGTGTGTGTGTGTGCGTGTGTATGTGTGCAACCCTGCCTTTTCTTTGTGTCTCCCATCCCATCCTGTCACTCCTCCCTCCCTCGGACTCGACTCTGACTCTGTCTGACTCTGTCTCTCTCTCGAATTCTGTACTGCAGTTTCGTTTCGATGCGTTTCTTTGCCTTGTATCTGTGTATGTAAATGTTGCGCTTTTGTGTGCTACCTGAAAGAACACTGTTAATTGCCTCCCTTGGCATGAAGGCCAGTTAGGCTCTTGTCAATAAAACTGTCAAGTTCTCTCTCACTGTGTGTAAATATATATATATATATATATATATATATATATATATATATATATATATATATATATATATATATACGCTCCTTGAAACTCCTTGAATTTTGACAGTGAATTTCAAGACCTTGAAAACCTTTAAAAATCTATAAAATGTGGTTCTGTTGACCAAACCTCCTTGAAAACCTTTGAAAATCAAGCCATCAGCTCCAAAAAATTTTAATGTGGCAAAAAGAAATGGCAGTTTGATTTTTCTGCGTTAAGGATAATAAAAATTTTTTTACATTGTCGCGATCCTGGATTGCCGTCTGCTGTTACCAAGGGAGGTAATTTGTAACTTCATGATGAAGTTACAAATTATCTCCCTTGCTATTAGCGCACGCGATGATGTTTGTAATTTTTTTTTAACTTTTTTTTCTTTTTTCCCTCCAACCAGTCTCTTACACACCATGCATAGTCTGTATGTTCTCTTACAAATGGACATATTTTTGCTGATTTTAGTGTTTTGGCATTTAATACAAAGAGTCGGGGTTTGTTAATGCTCTAATGTGTGGTGTACTGGGCAGTGGCACACTCGCTCTGATAAAAATTGAAAAAGGAAATGGCAGTTTGATTTTTCTGTGTTCAGGTTGATGAAAACAAATTATTTAAAAACAAATTTTTGTTGTTGTTTTCTTTGTACAAAAAGAATTGTTTTTAAATTTTTTTCATCAACCTTAACACAGAAAAATCAAACTGCCATTTCCTTTTTCAATTTTTACGCAAGTATTGTAGCCTTGAAATAGGAAAAAATGCTCCTTGGAAACCCCTTGATATCCCCTTGAATTTTGTTCTTGGGAGTCTGTAGGAACCCTGTAATAATATATATAATATATATATATATATATATATATATATATATATATAGATCAGTATATTTAAAATGCCTAAAACAATTTTTTAAGTGCTCAACCCCTTGGGGAGCAACATTAGTTAAAATAAGTTAAAAGAGGAATCTTAAAACTATCTACAAATTTGTTTCAAGCGTGTTGCGCTGTCATCAGGATGGTGACCATCCTGATGACAGCGCAACACGCTTGAAACAAATTTGTAGATAGTTTTAAGATTCCTCTTTTAACTTATTTTAACTATATATATATATATATATATATATATATATATATATATATATATATATATATATATGTGTGTGTGTGTGTGTGCGCACGCACGCACGCGTGTGTGTTTTGTGTGTGTGTGTGTGTGTGTGTGTGTGTGTGTGTGTGAATAACTGTTGACAAACGTTGTTGGCTACTCAATGCTAATATGTTGATATGTTGTTTGTAATGAATGATTAACACCAGAGGACTGCTGTGTGTGTTTGTAATGAATGATTAACACCAGAGGACTGCTGTGTGTGTTTGTAATGAATGATTAACACCAGAGGACTGCTGTGTGTGTTTGTAATGAATGATTAACACCACAGGACTGCTGTGTGCACAGGACATGCCTCCCCCGGACCCCACCAACCCGCTGTACCGATGCCGGAAGAAGAGAAACGGGTAGGACATTGCTTGTCCGTTCATGGCATTGCTGCCACTACCTCTGGCCTTGTCACAGTTCTTGTCACCTTTGTCCTTGTTGTTGTTGCCACAGTTGTTGTGTCCTGTCCTTGTTGTCACAGTTGTTGTCACCTCTGTCCTTGTTGTCACAGTTGTTGTGTCACCTCTGTCCTTGTTGTCACAGTTGTTGTCACCTCTGTCCTTGTTGTTGTCACAGTTGTTGTGTCACCTCTGTCCTTGATGTTGGTGGTGTCACAGTTGTGTCACCTCTGTCCTTGTTGTTGTTGTCACAGTTGTTGTGTCACCTCTGTCCGTGTTGTTGTTGGTGTCACAGTTGTGTCACCTCTGTCCTTGTTGTTGTTGTCACAGTTGTTGTGTCACCTCTGTCCTTGTTGTTGTCACAGTTGTTGTGTCACCTCTGTCCTTGTTGTTGTTGTCACAGTTGTTGTCACCTCTGTCCTTGTTGTTGTTGTCACAGTTGTTGTGTCACCTCTGTCCTTGTTGTTGTTGTTGTCACAGTTGTTGTGTCACCTCTGTCCTTGTTGTTGTTGTCACAGTTGTTGTGTCCCCTCTGTCCTTGTTGTTGTTGTCACAGTTGTTGTGTCACCTCTGTCCTTGTTGTTGTCACAGTTGTTGTGTCACCTCTGTCCTTGTTGTTGTCACAGTTGTTGTGTCACCTCTGTCCTTGTTGTTGTTGTCACAGTTGCTGTGTCACCTCTGTCCTTGTTGTTGTTGTCACAGTTGTTGTGTCACCTCTGTCGTTGCTGTTGTCACAGTTGTTGTGTCACCTCTGTCCTTGTTGTTGTTGTCACAGTTGTTGTGTCACCTCTGTCCTTGTTGTTGTTGTCACAGTTGTTGTGTCACCTCTGTCCTTGTTGTTGTCACAGTTGTTGTGTCACCTCTGTCCTTGTTGTTGTCACAGTTGTTGTGTCACCTCTGTCCTTGTTGTTGTTGTCACAGTTGTTGTGTCACCTCTGTCCTTGTTGTTGTTGTCACAGTTGTTGTGTCACCTCTGTCTTTGTTGTTGTTTGTTGTTGTGTCACCTCTGTCCTTGTTGTTGTTAGTTGTTGTGTCACCCCTGTCCTTGTTGTTGTTAGTTGTTGTCAGCCCTGTCCTTGTTGTTAGTTGCTGTGTCACCTCTGTCCTTGTTGTCACAGTTGTTGTGTCACCTCTGTCCTTGTTGTCACAGTTGTTGTGTCACCTCTGTCCTTGTTGTTGTCACAGTTGTTGTGTCACCTCTGTCCTTGTTGTCACAGTTGTTGTGTCACCTCTGTCCTTGTTGTTGTCACAGTTGTTGTGTCACCTCTGTCCTTGTTGTTGTCACAGTTGTTGTGTCACCTCTGTCCTTGTTGTCACAGTTGTTGTGTCACCTCTGTCCTTGTTGTTGTTGTCACAGTTGCTGTGTCACCTCTGTCCTTGTTGTTGTCACAGTTGCTGTGTCACCTCTGTCCTTGTTGTCACAGTTGTTGTGTCACCTCTGTCCTTGTTGTCACAGTTGTTGTGTCACCTCTGTCCTTGTTGTTGTCACAGTTGCTGTGTCACCTCTGTCCTTGTTGTTGTTGTCACAGTTGTTGTGTCACCTCTGTCCTTGTTGTCACAGTTGTTGTGTCACCTCTGTCCTTGTTGTTGTCACAGTTGTTGTGTCACCTCTGTCCTTGTTGTTGTTGTCACAGTTGCTGTGTCACCTCTGTCCTTGTTGTTGTCACAGTTGCTGTGTCACCTCTGTCCTTGTTGTTGTCACAGTTGTTGTGTCACCTCTGTCCTTGTTGTGTCACCTCTGTCCTTGTTGTCACAGTTGCTGTGTCACCTTTGTCCTTGTTGTTGTTGTCACAGTTGTTGTGTCACCTCTGTCCTTGTTGTTGTTGTCACAGTTGTTGTGTCACCTCTGTCCTTGTTGTTGTTGTCACAGTTGTTGTGTCACCTCTGTCCTTGTTGTTGTTGTCACAGTTGTTGTGTCACCTCTGTCCTTGTTGTTGTTGTCACAGTTGTTGTGTCACATCTGTCCTTGTTGTTGTCACAGGTGTTGTGTTGCTGCTGTTGTTACTGGTGATAAGGATGGCCGTTAGTGTTGTTGCTGTTGTTATTGTAGCCCATGAAGTTATTCGTTGCTGTCCAACATATTTACTGATTGTTTTTTTTGCGATCATTGTTTTAAGGGCTGGTTTTGGCGTTGCCATTTGTGTTGTTGATATTGTTGTTTTAGTTGGGTGTTATTGATGATGTTGCCAGCCCTGTAGTTGTTGTTTATTGTTGTTTTAGTTGGGTGTTATTGGTGATGTTGCCAGCCCTGTAGTTATTGTTTATTGTTGTTTTAGTTGTGTGTTATTGGTGATGTTGCCAGCCCTGTAGTTGTTTATTGTTGTTTTAGTTGGGTGTTATTGGTGATGTTGCCAGCCCTGTAGTTGTTGTTTATTGTTGTTTTAGTTGCGTGTTATTGGTGATGTTGCCAGCCCTGTAGTTTATTGTTTTAGTTGGGTGTTATTGGTGATATTGCCAGCCCTGTAGTAGTTTGTTGTTTTAGTTGGGTGTTATTGGTGATATTGCCAGCCCTGTAGTAGTTTGTTGTTTTAGTTGGGTGTTATTGGTGATGTTGCCAGCCCTGTAGTTGTTTGCAATGGACGGCCTTGTCGTGACTGTTGCGTGATCAGTAATGTTACTTGTGTAGTTGTCGCCGGTGTTGTGATCAGTAATGTTACTTGTGTAGTTGTCGCCGGTGTTGTCATCATTGTTTTGGCCATGCTTCTGTAGAGTTCATACAGGTCTTAAAAAGTCTGGAAAAGTCTTGAAATTTGAAGTCCATTTTCCAAGCCCTGGAATAGTGTGAAAAATCGCACCATGGCCTGGAATAGCCTGGAAATTGAAGGATCAAGACCAGTTGCATGATATTATGAATGACTGATTTAATTTTCAGCATTATGTAGCATTCATAATGCATAGAGAAAATATCAAGTCCTCAAACGTGATATTTCTTCTCTTGTGCGTTTGTGTTTATAACATCACTGTAAGACGTTGCATTATGACCTACGTACGTCTTGAAAGTGGTATTGAAAATGTAGGTTTTGATGTGGAAAAAGTCTCGAATTTTGAGTTGCATTTCCTAGTGTGAACCCTGTATTGGCATTATGGATGTCATCAGTGTTGCCATTGTTAATATTGCTAAATACATTGTTGTTGTTGTTGTTGGCATTCGTTATTGTTGTCAATGTCGTTTATGTTACTTGTGTTCTTTAAAATTATCAGTGTTGCTTCCAGGGTTTTTGTTTGTTATTTGTGTCGTTGGGTATTGTTGCCATCAATGTTGTTTTTGATGCTGTTGCCATTCTTATTGTTGATGTTGCCAATAGTTCTGTTACTATTGAAATTTGTCCTATTAATGTTGTTTTGCCATTAGTCTTGGTGTCAGTGCCACAAGCACTTGGCTATGGATCACACACACACAGAGTGTCCATAATTGTCAGAAATCGGTCGCCAGTGTCAACCTAACAGAACATCTGTATTTTTTCAGGCGCCGTTCTCCCCCTCAACCACAAGAAGTGAATCAGAAAGCAGAGAATGAGAATCGGAAGAGCGGGAAAGAACGAGAGAGAGACGGGGGAAAACAAGCAAACTGGCAGACGGGAGAACAGACACACAGACAGACGGGAGAACAGACAGACAGAGAAGTGAATCTGAAGATTGAGAATGGGAAGAGCGGGGAAGAACGAAAGACGGACACAAGAGAACAGGCGGGCAGGCAGACGGAAGAACAGGCAGACAGACGGAAGAACAGGCAGGCAGGCAGACGGAAGAACAGGCAGACAGACGGAAGAACAGGCAGGCAGACAGACGGAAGAACAGGCAGACAGACGGGAGAACAATCAGACAGACATGTGAATCTGACGACAGAGATTGAGAATGGGAAGAGCAGAGAAGAACGAGAGAGAGACGCGGAAGAACAGGCAGACAGACAGACAGGAGAACAGGCAGACAGGAGAACAGACAGACAGACAGGAGAACAGGCAGACAGACAGGCAGACAGACAGACAGGAGAACAGGCGGACAGACAGACAGGAGAACAGGCAGACAGACAGACAGGAGAACAGGCAGACAGACAGACAGGAGAACAGGCAGACAGACAAGTGAATCTGAAGACAGAGAATGAGAACCAGAAGAGCGGGAAATAACAAGAGACGGATGCGGGAGAACAGACAGACAGACAGACGGGAGAACAGACAGACGGGAGAACAGACAGACAGACGGGAGAACAGACAGACAGACGGGAGAACAGACAGACGGGAGAACAGACAGACAGACAGACGGGAGAAACAGACAGACAGACAGACAGACGGGAGAACAGACAGACCAGACGGGAGAACAGACAGACAGACGGGAGAACAGACAGACGGGAGAACAGACAGACAGACAGACGGGAGAAACAGACAGACAGAAAGACGGGAGAACAGACAGACAGACAGACGGGAGAACAGACAGACAGACGGGAGAACAGGCAGGCAGACAGACAGACAGACAGACGGGAGAACAGGCAGACAGACAGACAGACGGGAGAACAGACAGACAGACGGGAGAACAGGCAGACAAGACAGACAGACAGGAGAACAGACAGACAGACGGGAGAACAGGCAGACAGACAGACAGACGGGAGAACAGGCAGACAGACAGACAGACGGGAGAACAGGCAGACAGACAGACGGGAGAACAGACAGACAGACAGACAGACGGGAGAACAGACAGACAGACAGACAGAGGGGAGAACAGACAGACAGACAGACGGGAGAACAGACAGACGGGAGAACAGGCAGACAGACGGGAGAACAGACAGACGGGAAGACAGACAGACAGACAGACAGACGGGAGAACAGACAGACGGGAAGACAGACAGACAGACAGGAGAACAGGCAGACAGACGGGAGAACAGACAGACGGGAAGACAGACAGACAGACAGACGGGAGAACAGGCAGACAGACAGACGGAAGACAGACAGACGGAGAACAGGCAGACAGACAGACGGACAGACAGACGGGAGAACAGCAGACAGACAGACAGACGGGAGAACAGGCAGACAGACAGACGGGAGAACAACAGACGGGAGAACAGCAGACAGACAGACGGGAGAACAGACAGACAGACAGACGGGAGAACAGACAGACAGACAGACAGACAGACGGGAGAACAGACAGACAGACGGGAGAACAGACCGACCGACCGATCCACCGACCGACGGGAGTGAGAGAGTGTGGGTACTCGAGAACGGTTAGTGTGTGTGTGTTGTGCTATTGGGTGCGTGTGTTACTGGGTGCGTGCGTGGGTGGGTGGGTGTGATGTTATTTGACGAAATTTGAAATATTAAAAGTTGCAAAAACCAAATGTTCCATCTTGCCTGTTTCTTTTTGTCCCGCCCCCCATTTTCCTCTCTCTCTCTCTCCCTCTCTGTGTGTGTGTCTTCACGTGCATTCTGCACTCCTGCTGGTGTTTGGGTTGGAAACGTATCGGCGTGTGCTGTGAATGTTTCTCCTGTCAATCCAAAATGTCCACTCGAATTTAACAGCAGTTATGACATCTGCCGTAATTTGGCCTCGCTTTCACTCTCTCTTTGTCCTTTGTCTACCTGTTTGTCTTCCTCTCTTGTCCGTCTGTCTGTCTCTGTACAAGAACTGAACGCGTGGAAACCACCTGGCCCATATCTCCTGAGCCCAGTCTGTGGCTCTGTTCCGCCGCGGCTTCTTCCGGCGTAAGCCGCCCAAATCAATGCACAGCTGAAAACACTACCGCTCCGTCCTTGGCACATCTGAAACACTACCACTCCCTCCCTGGCACACCTGAAACACTACCACTCCCTCCCTGGCACACCTGAAACACTACCACTCCCTTCCCTGGCACACCTGAAACACTACCACTCCCTCCCTGGCACACCCAAAAAACTACCACTCCGTCCCTGGCACACCTGAAACACTACCACTCCCTCCCTGGCACACCTGAAACACTACCACTCCCTCCCTGGCACACCCAAAAAACTACCCCTCCGTCCCTGGCACACCTGAAACACTACCACTCCGTCTCTGGCACACCTGAAACACTACCACTCCCTCCCGGCACACCTGAAACACTACCACTCCCTCCCTGAAACACTACCACTCCCTCCCAGCCACACCTGAAACACTACCACTCCCTCCCTGGCACACCTGAAACACTACCACTCCCTCCCTGGCACACCTGAAACACTACCACTCCCTCCCTGAAACACTACCACTCCCTCCCAGCCACACCTGAAACACTACCACTCCCTCCCTGGCACACCTGAAACACTACCACTCCCTCCTTGGCACACCTGAAACACTACCCCCTCCCTCCTTGGCACACCTGAAACACTACCACTCCCTCCCTGGCACATCTGGAACACTACCACTCCCACCCTGGCACACCTGAAACACTACCACTCCCTCCCTGGCACACCTGAAACACTACCACTCCCTCCCTGGCACACCTGAAACACTACCACTCCCTCCCTGGCACACCTGAAACACTACCACTCCCTTACTTTCCACACCTGAAACACTACCACTCCCTCCCTGGCACACCTGAAACACTACCACTCCCTTCCTGAAACACTACCACTCCCTCCTGGCACACCTGAAAACCCCCTACCACTCCCTCCCGGCACACTACCACTCCCTCCCTGGCACACCTGAAACACTACCACTCTCTCCCTGGCACACCTTAAACACTACCATCCCTCCCTGCCACACATGAAACACTACCACTCCCCCCCTGGCACACCTGAAACACTACCGCTCCCTCCCTGAAACACTACCACTCCTCCCTGAAACACTACCACTCCCTCCCTGACACACTACCACTCCCTCCCTGAAACACTACCACTCCCTCCCTGAAACACTACCACTACCTCCCTGGCACAACTGAAACACTACCACTCCCTCCCTGGCACAGCTGAAACACTACCACTCCCTCCCTGAAACAGTACCACTCCCTCCCTGGCTTGGTCTCCGCTGTGTTTTCTTTTCGTTAAGAATCGATGTGAACTTAAAACACCTTGAATGTGTGTGTGTGTGTGTGTGTGTGTGTTGATCAATGCTTTTTTGTTTTGGTCAATGTCACATAGTTTGACGCCATAATAGTATAAACGAACCCTACATGTGTTCTTGGCACATAGGAGTAGCCTACTATTTCAAGGAGAGGTTATCTCTTACGGAGTTTGGACTACGCTTCTGCCTTAGAAAAAGAAGAAAACTTTGTTACACCCTTCTAGCTCGGTAGTGTTCCTTACACCGACCCCCCCCCCCCTTCCCCACACATACACACACACACACACACACAGGCCATTCATTTTACACCCATCTCATCATTTAAAAGGTGAAGAAGCTCCGTGGTGCATTCCATGTCATGTTCCACTCACAGTGAGACATATTCTTTTCGAGTGTTGGGGCTTGCATGATGTGAGACATAAACACTTCACAGAGAGAGAGAGAGAGAGAGAGAGAGAGAGAGAGAGACAGACAGAGAGAGAGAGAGGAGAGCGTGTGTATGTGTGTGTGCGCGCGCGCTCGTGTGCGTACGTACAGGCTTTGGTGCCATGCGAGCGTGGAAAAGACTGGAGAGAGAACTAGGCCCTATACACGATGGTCCAAGGTCCCCCTGCAAAATGACTACTACTGTTCACTAAATCAGTTCAGTTACCATTTGATTTTTACTGACTTTATTGTTAGTATGTGTAGAGAAAGGAGCCTTTGTAAATATGATATGTATGTGTAGACAATTGAATATATCTGTACATAATGCATTTAATGTTCACATAAATGAGCTTTACGTACCTAAATAATTTACTTATTTACAAAGACAATCACTATTTACACAAATAATCATATAAAACTGTAAAAGTCATTATTTACAAATAAAAAGAATTTATATTTGTAAATAAAATGGGCTGACTGCCAGAACCCAGTATCTCACTTATATATATATGTATGTGAGTGTGTGTGTGTGTGTGTGTGTGTGTGTGTGTGTGTATGTGTGTGTGTGTGTGTGTGTGTGTGTTATATATATATATTGTGTGTGTGTGTGTGTGTGTGTGTGTGTGTATGTGTGTGTGTGTGTGTGTGTGTGTGTGTGTGTGTGTGTGTGTATGAGATACTGGGTTCTGGCACTCAACCCTCGATTAACGGTTATTTCTGTAAATAACGAACTGTTCACACATAATAATGAGCTGTTTTTTGGCGAGTAACTAATGAACTATTACATGCATAATGAATTCTTGACGCACATAAGCAATCGCTTACCTAAACAGATAATCATTTAGGAGATTTCCCTAGCGATATTTATATGCGCCAAAGCCACACCGTTTCCCTCTAAATTAAAAAAAAAATCAGTCAAATGATTGCTTCAGAGTGAGTGCCATGAATTTGTTACATGATATAAAACAATTACGACAATGTCTGTACTGATAGCACGAATTTATATAATCATTGACAGATACGTTTATCGTATAACAAATTTCCCATTTGTACAAATGTATTGCGCATGCGCAAGGGCTTGCCACTGACACAGCGTGGGCGCGAACGGTTGGGGTTATGGTAAAGGCTGGGTTATATCTGGGTGAAGTTACGTTCAGAGTAAACAACGAGCAATATGTCATTTTTGTTCCCATAATGAGATTAACTACATGCTCATCCCTCCAAACGATTGCTGCTAACGACACGAAATCGCCCAGCAGAAATGCCAACACATAGCACACACAATAAACAAGGAGACCCCGAACCCCCACCCCCCCCCCCAAAAAAAAAAAAAAAAAAAAAAAAAAAAAAAAAAAAAAAAAAAACAACCAACCAACAAAAACCCCAACAACAAAAACCGATATTCCAAGCTTGCCCATATAACCTGTATTTGACACATTTGCACGGTAACACCATCAGATTGTCTCCTCATGGGCACAAGAGTTGTCCTACTTGCTCATTATTTGCTGTTCACTATTCCTTACCTTATTTCAGATTCCCATTAGCTGGAGCTTAAAGATTAGGGCTAAGCTGCCGTTTCCTCTGTTTCCCAATGCACTTAGTGTTGAAGTGCAGGGGGTGGGGGTGGGGGGCAAAACGGTTTCGATTTCATGGACATTTGCCTATGAGGTGAAATCAACGATAGTTCAATTCACACATTCTTACTCGTATACTAGCACGTAGAGATATGTAAACTTAATTCAACAATATTCTGGAATACCAGAATAGTGCATCGCCTGGAATGCAGAATAGTGCATCATCTGTACACAGAGGGGCGAGGCAAAAAGATTTGAGAAAATGTTTCTTGTAATGTCATCAGTGCGTGCGTGAAAAGAGAGAGAGAGAGAGAGAGAGAGAGAGAGAGAGAGAGAGAGAGAAGAGAGAGAGAGAGAGAGCGAGCGAGCAATAACGACGAAACGTCAGGCGAGTATTTCATGCTGCTGTAACTTAGCGGTAGCACAGCCAAGACGAGCACTGCAAAAATGCACGTAATACAACACCGTTGTGTCCTCCTTCCAACAAAGGAAAGCTGAATGACAAAGGAAAGCTGAGTGACAAAGGAAAGCTGAATGACAAAGGAAAGCTGAATGACGATCAAAGGAAAGCTGAATGACAATCAAAGGAAAGATGAATGACAAAGGAAAGCTGAATGACAATCAAAGGAAAGCTGAATGACAATCAAAGGAAAGCTGAATGGCAATCAAAGGAAAGCTGGATGACAAAGGAAAGCTGGATGACAAAGGAAAGCTGAATGACAATCAAAGGAAAGCTGAATGACAAAGGAAAGCTGAATGGCAATCAAAGGAAAGCTGAATGACAATCAAAGGAAAGCTGAATGACAAAGAAAAGCTGAATGACAATCAAAGGAAAGCTGAATGGCAATCAAAGGAAAGCTGAATGACAATCAAAGGAAAGCTGAATGACAAAGGAAAGCTGAATGGCAATCAAAGGAAAGCTGAATGGCAATCAAAGGAAAGCTGAATGGCAATCAAAGGAAAGCTGAATGGCAATCAAAGGAAAGCTGAATGGCAATCAAAGGAAAGCTGAATGACAAAGGAAAACTGAATGACAATCAAAGGAAAACTGAATGACAAAGGAAAGCTGAATGACAATCAAAGGAAAGCTGAATGGCAATCAAAGGAAAGCTGAATGACAAAGGAAAGCTGAATGACAATCAAAGGAAAACTGAATGACAATCAAAGGAAAGCTGAATGACAATCAAAGGAAAGCTGAATGACAACCAAAGGAAAGCTGAATGACAACCAAAGGAAAGATGAATGACAAAGGAAAGATGAACTACAAACTCCAACAACAAAAATTACAAAAAACTTACACGGAGAGCATAGACTTCAGGGGGACCACCATATAAAACACCAAGCACAAACACATGGACCCACATACAAAACATTCAGGCACACACACATGGACCCACATACAAAACATCCAGGCACACACACATGGAGGACCCACATGAACATCCAGGCACATAGATTTACACATGAAGGACCCACATGAACATCCAGGCACATAGATTTACACATGAAAGACCCACATGAACATCCAGCACATAGATTTACACATGAAGGACCCACATGAACATCCAGGCACATAGATTTACACATGAAGGACCCACATGAACATCCAGGCACATAGATTTACACATGAAGGACCCACATGAACATCCAGGCACATATTTACACATGAAGGACCCACATGAACACCCAGGCACATAGATTTACACATGGAGGACCCACATGAACACCCAGGCACATAGATTTACACATGGAGGACCCACGTACAATACACCCAGGCACATAGATTTACACATGGAGGACCCACGTACAATACACCCAGGCACATAGATTTACACATGGAGGACCCACGTACAATACACCCAGGCACATAGATTTAACACATGGAGGACCCACGTACAATACACCCAGGCACATAGATTTACACATGGAGGACCCACGTACAATACACCCAGGCACATAGATTTACACATTGAGGACCCACATACTATACACCCAGGCACATAAATTTACACATGGAGGACCCACATACTATACACCCAGGCACATAGATTTATACATTGAGGACCCACATACTATACACCCAGGCAGACACATGGAGGACCCACATACTATGGCACACAGACACACGGGGGACCCACATATAATACACTCAGCCACATAGGACCCACATATGATACACCCAGGCACACGGAGGACCCACATATAATACACCAAGGCACATACACATGGAGGACCCACATGTAATGCATCCAGGCACATAGAGGCCCCACATACAAAACATCCAGGCACATACACATGGAGGCCCCACATACAAAACATCCAGGCACATACACATGGAGGACCCACATACAAAACATCCAGGCACATAGACACATGGAGGACCCACATACAAAACATCCAGGCACATAGACACCACTCTATACATACTCATGCACGCATTCTAGGTTAACTGGTTGCGCGCACATACTATTCGCCTGCTTACGCGCACAGACACACACACACCCGCGCTTCCAAATTCAGACAAAGCAAAAACCTAATAATCTTTTATTCACTGGGAATGGGGGGTAAAAGCGCGACCGACACATTCACACAAACAACTCATTCTTCATGGACATATTCATAGAATGGACATTTTCACAGAAACCATTACTGTTAACTTTCCCACTTCGTCCCTTTTCTGAACGCGCTATACACCCATAGTTCTCTCTCACTTTTACTCCTCGTGTGTAACGGAGCAAACTCATACATTTGTGCCCACCCTAGCGTCAAAACAAATACACGTGGGCATGCAACAAGTATGAGACGATAGGCACACATAAAAACAAAACAAAACCTGCATTCACCTTACACAACATGTCTTGCTGATATTTGTAACAGCGTTCCAACGACAGACCATAGCAAAGACTGGACAAGTAACGCTGCAACTGTGTACCAGTGGCAGGCCCTTGCAAATACCAGGCAGACACACAACTCATTCCTGTCCAGTAAATGAAAAGTACTGGCATCAAAAGTTTAATAAATGGAATATGAATGAATGTAAAATTTCACCATTATGTCCAAATCACAGCAATTTCAGAACGCGAGGATCAGGTACACAGGGATCGTCCCCTCCCCTCCCGCTTATCCCCACCACCCTCCCAGTCCTCATCCCGCCCCCAACACCCCTGAAACACACACACACACACACACACGCATACACAAGACACGGAGGACCCATATATAAAACACCCAGGCACATACACATGGAGGACCCACATATAAAACACCCAGGCACATAGACACATGGAGGACCCATATATAAAACATCCAGGCACATGCACATGGAGGACCCACATATAAAACACCCAGGCACATAGACACATGGAAGACCCATATACAAAACATCCAGGCACATAGACGACTCATATTCAAAACATCCAGGCATCCCAAATCTCCCCCCCCCCCCCCTCTTTAAATACCCTCCACCGTTCTCGAGTCTCTCCCTCCCACTCCAAACACAAACACACAAAGAACAAACCGCATACACATCCATCCTCTCCCCCGACCCGCCCCCAGGGACATGTGTATGTGTCTCCCTTTTCAGAAAAAGTGCGGAGCTAGCCGAGTGAACCAGAAAGATGGAAGAACAGCGGACGGCGGTCACACAGAAAATACCATGTTAAAATAATATTAAAGGAACTCATCAAGGCAGCGTCAAAGAGACCGATAGAAAAGAGGGAATTATTAGCCCAGAATTTTCAGGTGTAGAAACGAGTGAAGGACCCTCACTATACACAATCACGTGTGTTCACGCAGAAACGCATGCATATGTACATACCGGAACACACACACACACACACACACACACACACACACACACACACACACACACACACACACACACACTTATAAAGAGATGAAACTAAAACACACGCTAACTTTCAAGTAGCCTTCGTGATACGTTCAGTTACTGTACAATGGTATGATCCTCAGATATCTGCAACAGCATATCAGGGACAGACCATAGCAAACGTTGCAAAACGAAATGTTTGCGATGGCGTACCCATGGCAGGCCCTTGCAAAGATCTGTCAGCAACACGATCCATTTATTGAGCATTGCGAATATCCGACTGTGAAAGGACATTCCTATTTACATAAAAAATATCGCGTAATAATCATCGGCTCTTGCATACACATGATAAACAACACGTTTGTCTTCCTAACTAAACAGCAGGTGACATTAAAATATACCACAGAGAAATACATACTACCTATGATTTATAACATCAACTGACTTGCTTCATATTTTATCTGTTTAAAAAATATTAAAATCAAACGTTACCATTTGCACCGAACTTAAAACCTAATCGCACACATGCTTTCAAATACATTCATTCCTTACAAATCTGCCTATCAGACAACATTCAGAATACAGCATTTGGCACACACATAGGGGCGTGCACATGTACGCAAATGTGCACACAAAGAATAAAAAACAAAAGCCTTCAAATCATTCATCCTTCACAACACGATGTTGCTGTGATGTCAGTAATGGCGTGTCAGGGACAAGCCCCTGCAAAGATCGGACAGCAACATGATCCGTTTACTGATAGCAAGTGAACCAAGTACTAGGTACTATGATAGGATATGAGACATCAGTGAAAGATACATCATTTCCAAACACAGAAAATATCAAAAGGCAAACACAAAACAGATACAGACCCACCCCCGCCCTTCAACCCCCATCCAATTGTCCCCGCCAATTCAAGCATCTCGATAGACGGACCGAAAGATCGTGCAAAGATCTGGCAGCAAACACGATTCATAAATTGACAGCAGGTGGGAAAAAAAAAGTTCTGGGTGTTAGTTGGTGTTTATAGGGTCCAGCGGACTACTAGGAGCCAAATCAGGACCTCAACTATCATATCTAAGTCTCTAGATACAAATACCCACATTAGTATTAACACATCGCTTGTTCTGGGTGTTATGACGGAATATGAAATATCAATGAAAGGTATAACCGCACCATGTCCGAACCGCACATGAAACGCCAAAAGTCAAACAAAATATAGATCACCCCCACCCCTCCTTGCTCTCCCCTCCCCTGTCCACGCACCTCCATTTCATCTCTCTCCCTCTCCCGAGCCCCCCCCCCCCCCCCCCTCCAATGGCCTGTCAGGGATAGGTCATCTCAAACATTGCAAAATGAAGTGTTTCCTATGGAGTACCAGTGACAGGCCCCGGCAAAGACCCGACAGCAAGAACATTTACTGATAGCATGTAAAAAAGAAAAAAAAACCTAGGTATTATACTGGAAGGTGAAATACCAATGAGAGAGAGTGTGTGTGTGTGTGCGTGCGTGCGTATGTGTGCGTGTGTGTATGCGAAAGTGCGTCTGTATCCGTGTGTGGGGTGTGTGTCTTTGGATATGGTTGGGCGTGTCTATGTGAGAGTTTCGTGTTTGGATGATTGTTAATGCGCGTGCGTGCGTGCGTGCGTGCGTGCGAGAGAGAGAGAGAGAGAGAGAGAGAGAGAGAGAGAGAGAGAGAGAGAGAATATTTGTGAAATTTTATGATTATACAGGATTCCTGAAGAAGCCTGTTACAGACGAAAGCTTGCAAAATAAACATCGAACTCCGTTATTTGAAAAGGTATGCTATGATTTTGTTTTTTGTCAGTCTTTGGAAATATATAGATAAAGATACATACTTCCAAACACTTACAAAACAAATACTTCCAAACACTTACAAAACAAAATTATAAGCTAACTTTCAAAGAGATGTCCCCATCTGTTCTGTTATGGTCATCTTTGCAATGACATACTAATATTACGCCCTTGCAATATGCGAAAGTGAAACATTATGTGTGAATAAAGAATACAAAAATACCTAAAATTCAAGTAAACAAAACCACATAACGTCACATGCATACATTACATCAGCGTGTCCATTCATAAAATGTTAGGTGAAATAAAGTACGAGATGTTATGATGGAATAGTCAACTAAAGGCATAACCGCAACATGTCCAAACCGCACATAAAACATCAAAAGACAAAGATAGATCACCACCACCACCACCCGCCCACCCTTGTTCTTATCTCGCACACACACACGTGTGTGTGTTCTTGCATGCACATATGCATGTATATCTGTGCGATTGTATGTTTTGTGTTGCCTGAGAGAGAGAGAGAGAGAGAGAGAGAGAGAGAGAGAGAGAGAGAGAGAGAGAGAGAGAGAAAGAGAGAGAGAGAGAGAGAGAGAGAGAGAGAGAGTGCGTGGTGTGTGCGTGTGTGTGTGTGTGCGTGCGTGCGCGTGTGCGTGTGTGTGTGTGTAGCACGCGCGTGTGTGCGTGTGTGTGTGTGGTGCGTGTGCGTGTGTGCATGTGTATGTGTTGTGGGCTGGGAGAGGGAGATGGATGGGAACGAGGTGCGTGCATGTGTATGTTTGTGGTTGAGGGAGTGGGGGGGGTGGGAGGGAGAGGAGATGGATGGGAACGAGGGTGCGTGCATTGTGTATGTGTTGTGGGCTGGGGAGAGGGAGATGGATGGGAACGAGGGTGCGTGCATGTGTGTATGGTTGTGGCTGGGAGAGGGAGATGGATGGGAACGAGGGTGCGTGCATGTGTGTATGTGTTGTGGGCTGGGGAGAGGAGATGGATGGAACGAGGGTGCGTGCATGTGTGTATGTGTTGTGGGCTGGGGAGAGGGAGATGGATGGGAACGAGGGTGCGTGCATGTGTGTATGTGTGTGGGCTGGGGAGAGGAGATGGATGGAACGAGGGTGCGTGCATGTGTGTATGTTTGTGGCTGGGGAGGGAGATGGATGGGAACGAGGGTGTATGTGTTGTTGGGCTGGGGAGAGGGAGATTGATGGAACGAGGGTGTATGTGTTGTGGCTGGGGAGAGGGAGATGATGGGAACGAGGGTGTATGTGTTGTGGGCTGGGGAGAGGGAGATGGATGGGAACGAGGGTGTATGTGTTGTGGGCTGGGAGAGGAGATGGATGGGAACGAGGGTGTATGTGTTGTGGGCTGGGGAGAGGGAGATGGATGGGAACGAGGGTGTATGTGTTGTGGGCTGGGGAGAGGGAGATGGATGGGAACGAGGGTGTATGTGTTGTGGGCTGGGGAGAGGGAGATGGATGGGAACGAGGGTATGTGTTGTGGGCTGGGGAGAGGGAGATGGATGGGAACGAGGGTGTATTGTTGTGGGCTGGGGAGAGGGAGATGGATGGGAACGAGGTGTATGTGTTGTGGCTGGGGACGGGAGATGGATGGGAACGAGGGTGATGTGTTGTGGCTGGGGAGAGGGAGATGGATGGAACGAGGGTGTATTGTTGTGGGCTGGGGAGAGGGAGATGGATGGGAACGAGGGTGTATGTGTTGTGGCTGGGGAGAGGGAGATGGATGGGAACGAGGGTGTATGTGTTGTGGGCTGGGGAGGGAGATGGAGATGGGAACGAGGGTGTATGTGTTGTGGGCTGGGGAGAGGGAGATGGATGGAACGAGGTGTATGTGTTGTGGCTGGGGAGAGGGAGATGGATGGGAACGAGGGTGTATGTGTGTGGCTGGGAGAGGGAGATGGATGGGAACGAGGGTGGACGAACGGGCAGAACAGTGGAATGGGGGTGCATGCATATGTGCATAAAACACAGAGGTAAAAAAATAAAAAAGACAAAACACACACACACACACACACACACACACGCTATCATTCGCGATATGTTTTAGAACTTTTTTTTCAAAATTTGGAAAGGAAAACAAAAAATGCTCATGTGCAAACATTCAGGCCAACATACACAGGGGTAAACAGATGGACACACGCCTTCAAATACACTCACATACATTAAAAAAAAACTGCTTATCAGGCAATGTTCACAATATTGGATTTTGGTGCACAGACGTGGGCATGTACATGTGATCAGGCAAACATATAAAAATGCACATCATTCATCCTTCATAACACACGTTGCTCCGATATTCGCAGCGACGTATAGAGATACGCCATAGCAAACATTGCAAAAGGAAATGCTACTATGGCGTACCAGTGATAGGCGCTTGCAAAGATCTGGCAGCAACACGATTCATATGATAGCAGGTGAAAGAAAGTATTAGGCGTTATGATGGAACATGAAATATCAGTTAAACGTATAACCGCAACATCGGCGAACTACACATGAAATACCAAATACAAAATATAGACCCCCTCCTCCTCCCCCCCCCCTCCGCCTATACTTGCTCTCCACCCTCATCCCCACTGTTCCCGCCCACCCTCATTCCATCTCTCTCTCAATCACCCCCTCCCCCCACAAAAGAGCGAAACAACCTCATCACACATACATGTGTGCGTTATCGCGTGCACATATGCATGTATATCAGTGTGGTTATACGTTTTGTGTTGCCCGTGTGTGTGCGCGCGTGTGTGTGTGTGTGTGTGTGTGTGTGTGTGCGCGTGCGCGTGCGCGTGTGCGTGTGTGCGCGTGTGCGCGTGTGCGCGCGTGTGCGCGTGTGCGCGCGTACCGCGCGCTTATGCCAGTGTGCGCGCGCATATTCCAGTGTGTGCGCGTGCACGTGCGAGATGTGCCTGCATTGTGCGTGTGCGTGTGTGTGTGTGTGTGTGTGTGTGTGTGCGCGAGTGTGTGTGTGGTGTGGTGCGGTATGTATGCGTTTTGTGGACTGGGAGAGGGAGATAGATGGGAATGAGGTGGACGAAAGGGCAGGAACAGTGGGATGGGGGAACACCTGTGCATGCGAAAATACACACACACACAGAGATTAAAAAAATACACATCTTTCAAGGAGTGTTCATGGTTTGTTTCGGAAATCTTTTCCTCAAAACGTGGGGGAAGACATAAAATCTAAACATGCTCATGTGCACACATTCAGGCCATCATTCACACAGGTGAACACATGGACACATGCCTTCAGAGGCACCTGCATACATTAAACAGATGGACACATGCCTTCAGAGGCACCTGCATACATTAAACAGATGGACACATGCCTTCAGAGGCACCTGCATACATTAAACAGATGGACACATGCCTTCAGAGGCATCTGCATACATTAAACAGATGGACACATGCCTTCAGAGGCATCTGCATACATTAAACAGATGGACACATGCCTTCAGAGGCACCTGCATACATTAAACAAGACAAACCCTGCTGATCATGCAGGCTTCATAGTATTGCATCTCGATGCACACACGTGTCATGCACATGTATGTCAGCATACATAGAAAAATGCATATCATTCATCCTTCATAACATATGTTGCTCTGATATTCGCAGCGACGCATTAGAGATACGCCATAGCAAACATTGCAAAAGGAAATGGTATAGCAAACATTGCAAAAGGAAATGGCATAGCAAACATTGCAAAAGGAAATGGTATAGCAAACATTGCAAAAGGAAATGGCATAGCAAACATTGCAAAAGGAAATGGTATAGCAAACATTGCAAAAGGAAATGGTATAGCAAACATTGCAAAAGGAAATGGCATAGCAAACATTGCAAAAGGAAATGTTTGCTATGGCGTACCAGTGACAGGCGCTTGCAAAGATCTCGCAGCAACACGATTCATATGATAGCAGTTGAAATGAAGTACATGGCGTTATGATGGAATATGAAATATCAATGAAAGATGTAACCGCAACATGTCCGAACCGCACATAGAAATATCAAAAGCAAACACTGCAAAAGGAAATGTTATAGCAAACACTGCAAAAGGAAATGTTATACCAAACATTGCAAAAGGAAATGTTTGCGATGGCGTACCAGTGATAGGCCCTTGCAAAGATCTGGCAGCAACACGATCCATAAACTGATAGGTGAATAAAAGTACTAGGTGTTCTAACGGAATATGAAATACCAATTAAAGGTATAACCGCAACATATCAGAGACCGCACATAAAAAACCAAAAGGCAAACACAAAATAGAGATAATCCTCCCCCCCCCCCACTCCTTGCTCTGCAACCCCATCCCACCGTTCACTACCCTTCCACCCTCATTTCACCTCCTCTCCCCAGCCCCCCCCCCCCCCCCCCCCCCCCCCCCGCACATAAGAGTTGATCTCATCACACACACGTGTGTGCATGTTCTCGCATGCACATATGCATGTATATCTGTGTGATTATATGTTTACTGTTGTGTGTGTGGTGTGGTGTGTGTGTGGTGTGTGTGTGTGTGTGTGTGTGTGTGTGTGTGTGTGTGTGTGTGTGTGTGTGTGTGTGTGTGTGCGCGCGCGCGCGCGTTGAGACTGAGCCGTTTGATCATACAGGGTTCGTGAAGCCTTTTACAGGCAGAAGGTTGAAAAATAAAAATCTAACTCAGTTATTTGAAAGCTAGCTTATTTTGTTTTTGTCATAAATACTTCCAAAGTCCGACAAAAAACGTAAATTAGTTTATGATTTTTGTTTGTGTCATTCTTTGGATGTATATATAGATATGTACTTCCAAAGACTTACAAAACCATAAGCCAACTTTCAAAGAGATATCACCATAATTATGTTCTGTTACGGTTATATTTGCAATGACATACTAATATTGCGCACTCGCAAATATCTTGACAGTACAATTCTTGTGTAAATAGGTAAAGAACAAAATAGTAACTAAAATTCAAGTGAAAAAAAAACTATTTTAGAATGTCGCATACATGCATAATATCAGCGCATCCGTTTCAGAAATATTTCTTAACTTGAGGAAAAAACACAAAAAAAAACCATGCCCATGTCCAAATATTCAGGACAACATACACAGGGGTAAACAGATGGACACGCCTTCAAATACACTCGCATACATAAAAAACTGCTTATCATGCAGTGTTCGCAATACTAAATTTTGCTACACACATGCGTCATGCACATGAGAGTATGCAAACATACATATGAAAATGATTTATCATTCATCCTTCGTATGTTGTCGTCATATTTTGCAGCGACCTTTCAGGGATAGCCATAGCAGACATTGCAGAAGGAAATGTTTGCTGACATTGCAGAAGGAAATGTTTGCCGACATTGCAGAAGGAAATGTTTGCTGACATTGCAGAAGGAAATGTTTGCTGACATTGCAGAAGGAAATGTTTGCTGACATTGCAGAAGGAAATGTTTGCTGACATTGCAGAAGGAAATGTTTGCCATGGCGTACCAGTGATAGGTCCTTGCCAAGATCCGACAGCAACACGATTCATAAATTGATAGATGAACAAAAAGGTTCTAGGTATCATGAAGGGACACTCATTCTTCACAACATGGCTTGTTGCTCCGATATTTGCAAAGGCGTATCTAGAACAGGCCATCAGACACATGTTTGCAAAGGCGTATCTAGAACAGGCCATCAGACACATGTTTGCAAAGGCGTATCTAGAACAGGCCATCAGACACATGTTTGCAAAGGCGTATCTAGAACAGGCCATCGCAGACACATGTTTGCTATATTGTACCAACTACTGGCCCTTGTTGTCACAGCAGACACATGTTTGCTATAGTGTACCAACCACAGGCCCTTGCTGTCACAGCAGCCACATGTTTGCTATATTGTACCAAACACAGGCCCTTGCTGTCACTGTAGCATGGTCCATTTCATGATAGCAAGGGAAAAACCCACTGGGTATTACGATGGGACATGAAGCGTTTAAAGATACAACCACAAAACAAAACATATTCAAACCACATACGCAAACGACACAGAACATTTCTTAATGTGAAATAGAGACCAATATCCACCATCCCCCCCCCCCCCCAACTCATCCTCACCTATTCAACCACCCTCATCCCCCATTCCCGCCTCTGTTCCTCCCCCCCACCCCCAGCATTTCTGGTTTCCAGCAGACATGCACACACAACAAAATCAGCATTTACACGGGGGAGGTAAAGACGAAAAGTCTGAAGACCGCGGAATGGACATGAACCGCAGGAAAAATGTGGACGACAGTAGAAACAGAAGAAAAACATGTGGACGACAGTAGAAACAGAAGAAAAACATGTGGACGACAGTAGAAACAGAAGAAAAACATGTGGACGACAGTAGAAACAGAAGAAAAACATGTGGACGACAGTAGAAACAGAAGAAAAACATGTGGACGACAGTAGAAACAGAAGAAAAACATGTGGACGACAGTAGAGACAGAAGAAAAACATGTGGACGACAGTAGAAACAGAAGAAAAACATGTGGACGACAGTAGAAACAGAAGAAAAACATGTGGACGACAGTAGAAACAGAAGAAAAACATGTGGACAACAGAGACAGAAGAAAAACATGTGGACGACAGTAGAAACAGAAGAAAAACATGTGGACGACAGTAGAAACAGAAGAAAAACATGTGGACGACAGTAGAGACAGAAGAAAAACATGTGGACGACAGTAGAAACAGAAGAAAAACATGTGGACGACAGTAGAAACAGAAGAAAAACATGTGGACGACAGTAGAAACAGAAGAAAAACATGTGGACAACAGAGACAGAAGAAAAACATGTGGACGACAGTAGAAACAGAAGAAAAACATGTGGACGACAGTAGAAACAGAAGAAAAACATGTGGACGACAGTAGAAACAGAAGAAAAACATGTGGACGACAGTAGAAACAGAAGAAAAACATGTGGACGACAGTAGAAACAGAAGAAAAACATGTGGACAACAGAGACAGAAGAAAAACATGTGGACGACAGTAGAAACAGAAGAAAAACATGTGGACGACAGTAGAAACAGAAGAAAAACATATGGACGACAGTAGAAACAGAAGAAAAACATGTGGACGACAGTAGAAACAGAAGAAAAACATGTGGACGACAGTAGAAACAGAAGAAAAACATGTGGACAACAGAGACAGAAGAAAAACATGTGGACGACAGTAGAAACAGAAGAAAAACATGTGGACGACAGTAGAAACAAAAAAACATGTGGACGACAGTAGACACAGAAGAAAAACATGTGGACGACAGTAGAAACAGAAGAAAAACATGTGGACGACAGTAGAAACAGAAGAAAAACATGTGGACGACAGTAGAAACAGAAGAAAAACATGTGGACGACAGTAGAAACAGAAGAAAAACATGTGGACGACAGTAGAAACAGAAGAAAAACATGTGGACGACAGTAGAAACAGAAGAAAAACATGTGGACGACAGTAGAAACAGAAGAAAAACATGTGGACGACAGTAGAGACAGAAGAAAAACATGTGGACGACAGTAGAGACAGAAGAAAAACATGTGGACAACAGAGACAGAAGAAAAACATGTGGACGACAGTAGAAACAGAAGAAAAACATGTGGACGACAGTAGAGAGAAGAAAAACATGTGGACGACAGTAGAGACAGAAGAAAAACATGTGGACGACAGTAGAGACAGAAGAAAAACATGTGGACGACAGTAGAGACAGAAGAAAAACATGTGGACGACAGTAGAGACAGAAGAAAAACATGTGGACGACAGTAGAAACAGAAGAAAAACATGTGGACGACAGTAGAAACAGAAGAAAAACATGTGGACGACAGTAGAAACAGAAGAAAAACATGTGGACGACAGTAGAAACAGAAGAAAAACATGTGGACGACAGTAGAAACAGAAGAAAAACATGTGGACGACAGTAGAAACAGAAAAAAACATGTGGACGACAGTAGAGACAGAAGAAAAACATGTGGACGACAGTAGAAACAGAAGAAAAACATGTGGACGACAGTAGAGACAGAAGAAAAACATGTGGACGACAGTAGAGACAGAAGAAAAACATGTGGACGACAGTAGAGACAGAAGAAAAACATGTGGACGACAGTAGAAACAGAAGAAAAACATGTGGACGACAGTAGAAACAGAAGAAAAACATGTGGACGACAGTAGAAACAGAAGAAAAACATGTGGACGACAGTAGAGACAGAAGAAAAACATGTGGACGACAGTAGAGACAGAAGAAAAACATGTGGACGACAGTAGAAACAGAAGAAAAACATGTGGACGACAGTAGAGACAGAAGAAAAACATGTGGACGACAGTAGAGACAGAAGAAAAACATGTGGACAACAGAGACAGAAGAAAAACATGTGGACGACAGTAGAGACAGAAGAAAAACATGTGGACGACAGTAGACAAAAGAAAAACATGTGGACGACAGTAGAGACAGAAGAAAAACATGTGGACGACAGTAGAGACAGAAGAAAAACATGTGGACGACAGTAGAAACAAGAGGGAAAAAATGTGGACGACAGTAGAAACAGGAGGAAAAAGTGAAAAAAACGATACTAAAAGAAGTACAGGCAGATGCAATAAGATGGACAGAAAAGAGAAAATAACTGGTACAGAACTACCAGGTGTAGAAAAAAGTAAGACCCCCCCCCCCCCACCACTCCCTCTCTCGCTCTTCTCACATACATACCCATCACCCCCATATGAACATGCCCTAGATACGTATGCACTTCCAAAGACCTGGGATTTAGTGTCCTTTCGTAGCATTTAGTGTCTTCTTACATCAATTTGTTGTTTACTAAGTTGTTTATGTCCACAGAAAAACAAACTCTTGAGAGCCTTTGACAGCAGGTCTTCAGAGAAGAAACCCCCCTCAGACAACTGTCGGCCCTGAACTCCTTACGCCGGGCCTCATCCAAGTCATGACTCCCTGATGCCTTTCTACTGCTAATTTGTTTTTCTGGCGCTGCTTCTGTAGTCCTAGCTCGACCTAGTCATTACCGATCCGTCAAATGCCTTTGCACAAATATCCCCCATTTGGTTTCCATAGGAAGTCAATAGCACTGGATAACATGCACCCGCACACACTAAACATTCCTAATTGCATCATAAACACATAGTCAAAACATATACACACCCAAGTCAAAACATCGAGATTATCTGCTAATCATACACCCTTCGAAATATGGTGTGTCGCTGTAATATTTGCAATGGCTGACCACAGGTAGGCCCTTGCAAACATCAGAAAGCACCAAACCATCTGCTTTGAGCAATGCAACATCTGACAGTAAAAGAAATTGAAAATAAAAATGTGAACACCATTACAACATCCCAGTCCCAATGGCATTGAAGACTTTTATCCCCACAGACGTCTGCAGAGAGGAATCCTTGTCCAGGGATCCTTCCTTTGGCACGCCCGAATGTCAGGGTTGGTGCCTGAGAGCACGGAGGTCGACTGTTTCCGCCGACCACTGACGGTGATGAGCCGAGACTCGGTCAGCTTCCTCAACAGCTCCCTGCAGGCCTTCCTGTCCACCCATCTCACTCCACGTGGCCCAGTCTCCTGTCGTGATTTTTGGGCAGGACAAAGTCTTTCTCCCTCAGCAGGTGAGGGGACAGCTCCCTGCAGGCCTTCCTGTCCACCCATCTCACTCCACGTGGCCCAGTCTCCTCTCTTGATTTCTTTGGGCAGGACACAAAGTCTTCCTCCCTCACAGATGCCGATCCTGAACACTTGGAACGTGACGGTGTCCACAGGCAGCCTGCTCAGCTCCATGTCGGTGACGGTTGTCTTGCAGTG
Source organism: Conus ventricosus (assembly GCA_018398815.1). Taxonomy (NCBI): domain Eukaryota; kingdom Metazoa; phylum Mollusca; class Gastropoda; order Neogastropoda; family Conidae; genus Conus; species Conus ventricosus. Next base: position 121,364,347 of record CM031598.1, on the reverse strand, counting down.
GTCATTTCTATCAAGTCATCAGAGAAGTCTGGTGCCGCTGTTCCGATCTTCCTAATTGCTTCCTGCCCCGCCCCCCCCCCCATTTTCTGGAGCGCTGTTGTCGATGTGCTGGCCGGTGTTCATCTAAACCCCACGCGCCCAGTGAAAGTTCCAGACCATAGAGAGGCGGCACCTGGGTGGCTCTCGGCTGCCAGCCTGAAGCGGACAGCAGCTGAACAAAGAGGTGTGAGCGCTTTCAGACTGTCGGAGTCAGTCCCTGGCGCTTAGCTCTGAGCCGTGGAGCACGCAGAGCCATTCACTGGCAGACTGCTACTGCCCGTGTTGTGCCGACGTTGTGTGGCGATGGTCCCACCCTGGTGTGTGGTGTTGGAGGACTTCATGCCGTGGCACCATGGACTGGCACCAAGCCGTGAAGAGTGGTCATTCTCTGTGAACCTGGCACACAGACACCTCACGTTAATCCTAACACCACATCACTAAACCTTGAGAAATAAACCACTTAAGTGGGCGCGCGCGTGCGCGTATGTGTGCGTGCGTGCGTGCGTGTACGTGCGTGCATGTATGTGTGTGCGTGCGTGCATGTGTGTGCGTGTGCGTTCGCACGCTTGAGTACATGTCCGAGTACGGACTTTCTTTTAACCCGTTTTCAGCCACTCTGACGACTGTGTTGGTTTACAAAACAAAATTCTTAACTCCTCTTGCACAGAGAGAGAGAGAGAGAGAGAGAGAGAGAGAGAGAGAGAGAGAGAGAGAGAGAGAGAGAGAGGAGAGAGAGCTCCGAGGGACGTGAAATCAATTCCACGTCGATCCCTTCCCCCGTCTCCCATCCCTCTCCACCCATGCCCCCCCCCCCCCCCCCCCCCCCCCCCCACCATGTACCGCCATGCAGTCAATGTCGGGCTTTCCAAACTCGTTCTTCGGCCTTTCCATTCGATTCCACTGAAAATGCATCTGCTCCACCGGGGTGCGCATTTGGACATCTCGTTTTTCTTTGGCAGATATAGGGCCGTTCTGTGGTGGGTGGAATAAACTCATTTGGACAAATCATTTTTCTTTGGCAGATAAAGGGCCGTTCTGTGGTGGGTGGAATAAACTCATTTGGACATCTCATTTTTCTTTGGCAGATAAAGGGCCGTTCTCTGGTGGGTGGAATAAACTCATTTGGACATCTCATTTTTCTTTGGCAGATAAAGGGCCGTTCTCTGGTGGGCGGAATAAACCGACATGTTTCCAAGCAAGATTAAAAAAAAAAATGGAGTGGGCATGGAAGAGAAAGGAGGTCGGGGGGGGGGGGGGGGGGGGAGTGGTGTCACGGGGGCGAAGGGGGTGAGGGCGACAGGAACGGAAGACAGTGTGGTCTCAGACACATGCCCGCCTCCATGCCAATTTCAACAACCAGAGCTACAGACTGGTCCCTATCGGTATTCCTCTGTAAATCTGCCATTTTCTACTCCATCGCTATGTTCCGTCTCGCAACTTACTCATCCACTGATTCTCGTCTGCTTCGGCTTCCCTCCGCTAACCTGAAAACTTCAGGCCAACGATCTTTCTCTTGCCTGGCACCTGCTCTGTGGAATGGTCTGCCTTCTTGTCTGCGTAACACGGACTGTTTAAAGACTTTTAAAACCTCCCTAAAGACATCTTTCCCTCGGACTGATTAACGATATCCACTTATTACTGTGCGCGTGTTTGCTCATGTTGACGCGCTCGCGTGCGTGCGTATGCGTGTGTGTGCGTGCGTATGCGTGCGTGTGTGCGTGTGCGTGTGTGCGTGTGCGTGTGCGCGTGCGTGTGCGTGTGCGTGCGTGTGCGTGTGTGCGTGTGTGTGCGCGCGCTAGTGCGAGATCGTGTGTGTGTGTGTGTGTGTGTGTGTGTGTGTGTGTGTGTGTGTGTGTGTGTGCGCGCGCGCGCGCGCTTTGAGTTAGAATTAGTATGCTGTCATGTTTCTGTAATATGCGCTTTGGGCTCATGCGAGATAAAGCGCTTTATAAATATCCTGTTACATTAGGTACCTTTAACACTGATGCCAATTCTTTTTAGTCCCGATTTCTAAGGTTTGTACACGAGCACCAACAAGCAGCGATTGTGAAATGCAACCCATTCTTTAAAACTGTGCTATGCAAATTTGACATGACTAATCCAAGTTAACCAGGAACCCACGTTTTTGCGAAATGAAAGCAAAAGATCACGAGAAAATTTAAATCAAGTTGTAAAAGTTGCTGGTAAAGAACTGCTACCTTGTAAGCACCTTTTTTATGAATGACATTTTTTCAGTCAAGTAGATAAGACCCAAGAATTTTTCTTGCGGCTAAAATTCCCAAACCCACCTGACCTCCCACTCTCCCCTCCACCACTCAAAAATGTATCCAGTAGTATCATCCAATAGTTTCGGACATATGTGATGGACGAGGAATATCAGACTAATTCATTCACGCGTGTCAGAACTGTTAGGAACACCCAGATTAAAGGAACCGTTATCCCACAATGTCACAGCACTGGAACACCTAGATTAAACCAACTGTTTTTTTTTTTTTATTCCCACTATGTCACAGCACTGGAACACCTAGATCAAACGAGCTGCTCTTCCCACCGTTTCAAACCATTAGCCTGTCCACATGTCGCACCTGCACCTCTGTTGTGCTGTGTGCTGTGCCGAGGTCTCTCCCCTGTGCCGTCACCCTCTTCCTCCCCTGTGCCGTCACCCTCTTCCTCCCCTGTGCCGTCACCCTCTTCCTCCCCTGTGCCGTCACCCTCTTCCTCCCCTGTGCCGTCACCCTCTTCCTCCTCTGGGTCGTCGTCTTGCTCCTGGCGTCTCCACTGGATTATCATCCCGTTTCCGCTGTCGCCCCTGGGCTGTCGTCCTCGTTCAAACCAGTCACGATTAGTCATTTAGCATGCACGTGTGTACCACACACACACACACACACAAAATCCTATGACAGTAAGACAACATATGAAAAGGGGATAAACTATGAAAGAAGGGCACTGTTGCCTACAAAAAACGGACACTAAGCGCTGCAAAACAAAAAAGGAGGAAATTCAAACTCCGCGGTAGAGGACTTGGAATCATAACGAAGGGGGACACTAACCCCAATTAAACGATACTAAACTGTGTAGAGTCGGAAGACATAAACCCTACTGAGAAAGACATTAAAGCATCGCAAAGAAGGAAACTAAACTCTATGAAAAAGACTAACTGCTACAAAAGGAGGAAACTAAATCAGTGAAATATACTAAATACCGAAAAAAAAACCCAGGCACTAAACCTATGAAACGAAAGGGACAGAAGCCTGAGCAAGGAGAAATTAAAACCTATCAGTAAAGCACACTAAGTACTGCGAAAAACAGACATTAAATCCCATGAAACAAAAAGGGACAGAACCCTATGCAAGGAGACAAGAAAACCTTTGAAAGGGAGGCAATAAACCTCACAAAAGGAAGACGCTAAGCCTCATGAAAAAAGACGTATAGTTCTGCAGAAGCAATGGATTCTCAATCCTATGAATAGGCTCGACAACCCTGTCAAGAAAAACCGAATCCCATTAAAAAAGAGCGCAATGAATCATGCGACAGAAGAGGCCACTACACCTCTTAAGAGTGTACGCACTAAAGCCCTTAGATATGACAGTAAGACCTACAAACGAAGGTACTGAACTCTTAGTAAGCAAGGACACGTAGAGTGGATAATAAACCCAATGAAAGACGAGGAAGGTGGACACAAAATTCTATGAAAATGATATTATAACGTATGAAAAGGCAGTATGGCCTTTGAAAGGATACTAAAGACCATGAAAGATAGATACCAAGGCCTGTTAAAAGAACACTGAACTGCACGAAGGTATGTTAATTCCTATCAAAAAGGACACCAAACTCTTAGAGAGACAGGCACTGAACCCTATCAAAAAGAGACCAGTCTCTAAGAAAGAAGAGGATACCAAACCTTGTGGAAAAAAAGTCACTTTACCGCATGAGAGAAAGATTATCAAACAACATGAAAGGAACGACCTGCTAAAACTGAACCCATGCCAGAGGTTTTGTGGAACAAGGGACTCTCATATTATGAGGTACCAGGTGCGCACAAGGAAATGTTTCGGGAACAGGACCAAAGACTTCCTCAGAAGCTCTGCAGCTCAGCCCCAAAGGATCTGAACACATGCGTCCATGTTCCAGATGCCCAGGAAACCAGACACGCTGCAGCACCGAGTCACGCTCTGATGCCTGCCCTGCAGCATTCCCTCTGGTACCCCCTCCTCTGCACCTTGTTGCACAAAAAGACACGACATAGGAAATCAGAACAGCCTTGCTGATGACAGAAACGAAAGCGTTAAAACCTGGAAAACAGGAGACACTGAACTCTGGAAAACAGAAGACAATTATCCTGGAAAACAGACGATACCAAACCATGGAAATTAGAAGACACTGAACCCTTGGAAAACATAAGACAATGAACTCTGGAAAACAGAAGACAATAAATCCTGGAAAACAGAAGATATCAAACCATGGAAATTAGAAGACACTGAACCCTTGGAAACAGAAGACACTGAACCCTTGGAAAATGGAAGGTACTGAAGAATCCTTGAAAACAGAAGATACCGAAGAACCCCTGGATTACAGAAGACACTGAACCCTTGGAAATAGAAGATACTAGGCCCTGGAAAACAGAAGATACTGAACCACTGAAAACAGAAAATACTGAACCCTTGTGAACAGAAGATACTGAACCCTTGAAAACAGAAAATACTGAACCCTTAAAAACAGAAGATATTGAACCCTTGAAAATAGAAAATACTGAACCCTTGAGAACAGCAGATATTGACCCTTGATAACAGAAAGTACCGGATCCTTGAAAACAGTCGATACTGAACCCTTTAAAAGAGAAGGTACTGGACCCTTGATAACAGAAAACACTGAACCATTGAAAACGGTAGATACTGAACCAATAAAAAGCGGACTATAGCAAAGGAAACGTTACACTAAAGATGACAATGAACTCTGACAATGAAAATCTTTGAAGAATACACACATTTATGTTAAAGAAGTCTCTGAATCCTACGAAAGACGACGTAAAATCCTTGAAAAAGAGAAGATACTAAAACCTAATCATAAACGGAAGACCCCAGAACCCATGCAAAAAGACGCACAAACTTAAGGGAAAAAAAAGAGAACAGAACTCTATACAAGAGGGCCGTAATGTTTACGAAATAGGATTAACAGTACAGTACGGATAAGACAGCGACAGGAAAAGCAGGGAGAGCAGGAAGAGGAGGAGCGACACTCTCCTTGTTACAGCCGCCTTCTCCGAGTTCCCGTGACGTGGTCTCCGTTTTCCCTGGCCGTTCACGTAGTTCTTCCATGTCCCTGTTCATGTAAACATCAATGTTTTCTCTCAGAATTTGATTTCCATCAGTTCAGCCAAAATAGTTTAACTGAAAGTGAGGGGTTGTTGTTTTATTTTCTTTTGTGGAGGTCCCTTTCTCACCTCAACATTCCACACAGTTAAAAATTGTTTTCCTTTGTTGCGTCACTGTTCAGAATACTATATTATGAGCACAGGCACAAAGTCTTCGGCACGTATGCATATGTATCGAACCTGCCTACCCTAAAACTGCTGTCGATGGACTTTATGTATCAAACCTGCCCACCCTAAAACTGCTGTCGATGGACTTTATGTATCAGACCTGTCCACCCTAAAACTGCTGTCGATGGACTTTATATATCAGACCTGTCCACCCTAAAACTGCTGTCGATGGACTTTATATATCAGACCTGTCCACCCTAAAACTGCTGTCGATGGAGTTTATATATCAGACCTGTCCACCCTAAAACTGCTGTCGATGGACTTTATATAACAGACCTGTCCACCCTAAAACTGCTGTCGATGTACTTTATATATCAGACCTGTCCACCCTAAAACTGCTGTCGATGTACTTTATATATCAGACCTGTCCACCCCAAAACTGCTGTCGATGTACTTTATATATCAGACCTGTCCACCCTAAAACTGCTGTCGATGTACTTTATATATCAGACCTGTCCACCCTAAAACTGCTGTCGATGTACTTTATATATCAGACCTGTCCACCCTAAAACTGCTGTCGATGGACTTTATATATCAGACCTGTCCACCCTAAAACTGCTGTCGATGTACTTTATATATCAGACCTGGGGAGTGGCGTCACGGGGCCGAAGGGGGTGAGGGCGACAGGAACGGAAGACAGTGTGGTCTCAGACACATGCCCGCCTCCATGCCAGTTTCAACAACCAGAGCTACAGACTGGTCCCCATCAGCATTCCTCTGTAAATCTACCGTTAGGTTTCACACCGATGCCGATTCTTTTGGTCCCGAATTTTTAAGGTTTGTACATGAGCACCAACAGGCAGCGATTGTGAAATGCAACCCATTCTTTAATACTATGCTATGCAAATCTGCCGTGACTAATTCAAGTCAACCAGGAAGACACTTTTTTGCGAAATAAAAGCAAAAGATCACGGGAAAGTTTAAATCGAGTGGTAAAAGGTGTTTATAAAGAACTGCTACCTTGTAAAAGCACCGTTTTTTATGAATGACATTTTTTCAGTCTGGTCACGTAGATAGACCTAAGAATTTGTCTTGTGGCTAAAATTTCTGAACCCACCTGACCTCCCACCCTCCCCTCTATCCCCTCCACGACTAAAAAATTTATCTAGTAGTATCATCCAATAGTTTCGGACATATCTGATGGGCGAGGAATATCCGACTGCAATTTATTCATGCGTGTCAGAACTGTGAGGAACACCTAGATTAAACGAACTGTTATTCCCACTATTTCATACCTCTGGAACACCTAGATTAAAGGAATTGTTGCTGCATTTACGTCACACCACTGGAACACCTAGATTAAACGAATTGTTATTCCTACTATTTCACACCACTGGAACACCTAGATTAAACGAATTGTTATTCCCACTATTTCACACCATTGGAACACCTAAATTAAACGAACCGTTATTCCCACTATTTCAAACCATTGGAACACCTAGATTAATTAAAGGAACTGTTATTCCATTTCTGTCACACTACTGGAACACCCAGATCAAACGAACTGTTCTTCCTGTTGTTTCAAACCCTCAGCCTGTCCACATGTCGCACCACTGGAACACCTAGATTAAAGGAACAATTATTCACCCCGTTTCAAACCCTCAGCCTGTCCACATGTCGCACCACTGGAACACCTAGATTAAAGGAACAATTATTCCTACTGTTTCAAACCCTCAGCCTGTCCACATGTCGCACCACTGGAACACCTAGATTAAAGGAACAATTATTCACCCCGTTTCAAACCATTAGCCTGTCCATATGTCGCACCTGCACCTCTGTTGCGCTGTGTGCTGTGCCGAGGTCTCTCCCCTGCGCCGTCACCCTCTTCCTCCCCTGTGCCGTCACCCTCTTCCTCCCCTGTGCCGTCACCCTCTTCCTCCCCTGTGCCGTCACCCTCTTCCTCCCCTGTGCCGTCACCCTCTTCCTCCCCTGCGCCGTCACCCTCTTCCTCCTCTGGGTCGTCGTCTTGCTCCTGGCGTCCTCCACGGGGTCGTTATCCTGCTCTCTGCAGGATTGTCATACCGTTTCCGCTGTCACCCTGGGCCGTCATCCTCGTTCAAACCGAGTCATGATTGGTCATTTAGCATGCTCGTGTATATATTATATATATATACACACACAATCCTATGACAGGAAGACAAAATACGAAAAGGGGATAAACTATGAAAGAAGGGCACTGTTGCCTACAAAAACGGACACTAAGCCCTGTTAAACAAAAAAGGAGGAAATTCAAACTCCGCGAAAGAGGACTTGGAATCATAACGAAGGGGGACACTAACCCCAATGAAACGAGGATACTAAACTGTGTAGAGTGGGAAGACACTCAACCCTACTGAGGAAGACAAAGCATCGCAAAGAAGGAAACTTAACTCTATGAAAAAGAGACTAAATGCCACAAAAGGAACTAAATCAGTGAAACACAATACGGCAAAAAAAAAAAACCCACAAAAAACACTAAATCCCATCAAACAAAAGGGACAGAACCCTAAGCAAGGAGAAATCAAAACTCATCATTAAAGTACACTAAGTATATACAGCGAAACGGACATTAAATCCTATGAAACAGAGACAGAACCCTATGCAAGGAGACAATAAAACCTTGGAAAGGGAAAGGCTCGAAAACCCTGTCAAGAAAAACCGAATCCTTTGATAGAACATCGCCATGAATCATGTGACAAAAGACGGCATACACCCCTCAAGACAGTGTACGCACGCCATGAATCATGTGACAGAAGACGGCATACACCCCTCAAGACAGTGTACGCACGCCATGAATCATGTGACAAAAGACGGCATACACCCCTCAAGACAGTGTACGCACGCCATGAATCATGTGACAGAAGACGGCATACACCCCTCAAGACAGTGTACGCACGCCATGAATCATGTGACAGAAGACGGCATACACCCCTCAAGACAGTGTACGCACGCCATGAATCATGTGACAGAAGACGGCATACACCCCTCAAGACAGTGTACGCACGCCATGAATCATGTGACAGAAGACGGCATACACCCCTCAAGACAGTGTACGCACGCCATGAATCATGTGACAGAAGAGGGCATACACCCCTCAAGACAGTGTACGCACCAAAGCCCTTAGATACGACAGTAAAACCTACAAAAGAAGGTACTTAAGTCTTAGTAAGCAAGGACACGTAGAGTGGATAATAAACCCAATGAAAGATGAAACTCAGCCCCGATGAACGTGGACACAAAATTCTATGAAAACGACATCTATTACGTATGAAAAGACAGAAAGGCGTATGAAAAGACAGAAAGGCGTATGAAAGGATACTAAAGACCATGAAAGATAGATACTAAGGCCTGTTAAAAGAACACTAAACTGCACGAAGGGTATGTTAATTCCTATCAAAAAGGACACTAAACTCTTGGACACTGAACCCTATCAAAAAGAGACCAATCTCTAAGAAAGAAGAGGATACCAAACCCTGTGGAAAAAAGCCACTTTACCGCATGAGAGAAAGACTATCAAACAACATGAAAGAAACGACCTGCTGAAACTGATAACCCATGCCAGACGTTTTTGTGGAACAAGGGACTCTCATATTATGAGGTACCAGGTGCGCACAAGGAAATGTTTCGGGAACAGGACCAAAGACTTCCTCAGAAGCTCTGCAGCTCAGCCCCAAAGGATCTGAACACATGCGTCCATGTTCCAGATGCCCAGGAAACCAGACACGCTGCAGCACCGAGTCACGCTCTGATGCCTGCCCTGCAGCATTCCCTCTGGTACCCCCTCCTCTGCACCTTGTTGCACAAAAAGACACGACATAGGAAATCAGAACAGCCTTGCTGATGACAGAAACGAAAGCGCTAAACCCTGGAAAACAGAAGACACTGAACCCTGGAAAACAGAAGACATGAACCCTGGAAAACAGAAGACACTGAACCCTGGAAAACAGAAGACATGAACCCTGGAAAACAGAAGACACTGAACCCTGGAAAACAGAAGACATTGAACCCTGGAAAACAGAAGACACTGAACCCTGGAAAACAGAAGACTCTGAACCCTGGAAAACAGAAGACTCTGAACTCTGGAAAACAGAAGACTCTGAACTCTGGAAAACAGAAGACACTGAACTCTGGAAAACAGAAGACAGAAGACACTGAACTCTGGAAAACAGAAAACACTGAACTCTGGAAAAAAGACACTGAACTCTGGAAAACAGAAAACACTGAACCCTTGGTAACAGAAGACACTGAACTCTGGAAAACAGAAGACACTGAACTCTGGAAAACGGAAAACAATAAATCCTGGAAAACAGAAGATACCAAACCCTGGAAATTAGAAGACACTGAACCCTTGGAAATAGAAGATACTGAACCCTTGGAAACAGAAGACATGAACCCTTGGAAACAGAAGACATGAACCCTTGGAAACAGAAGACACGAACCCTTGGAAACAGAAGACATGAACCCTTGGAAACAGAAGACATGAACTCTTGGAAAATGGAAGGACTGAAGAATCCTTGGAAAACAGAAGACACTGAACCCTTGGAAATAGATGCTAGGCCCTGGAAAACAGAAAATACTGAACCATTGAAAACAGAAAACACTGCTGAACCATTGAAAACAGAAAGCACTGAACCATTGAAAACAGAAAGCACTGAACCATTGAAAACAGAAAGCACTGAACCATTGAAAACAGAAAATACTGAACCATTGAAAACAGAAAGCACTGAACCATTGAAAACAGAAAATACTGAACCATTGAAAACAGAAAGCACTGAACCATTGAAAACAGAAAATACTGAACCATTGAAAACAGAAAGCACTGAACCATTGAAAACAGAAAATACTGAACCATTGAAAACAGAAAGCACTGAACCATTGAAAACAAAGCACTGAACCATTGAAAACAGAAGGTACTACAGTATCTTCTGTTTTCAATGGTTCAGTATTTTCTGCCTTGAAAACAGAAGGTACTGAACCAATAAAAAGCGGACAACTACAGCAAAGGAAACTAAACACCAAAGAAGATGACACTGAACCCCGACAATGAAGTCACTAAAATCTTTGAAGAGTACACACATTTATTTTAAAGACGACTCTGACAGAAGACGTAAAATCCTTGAAAAAAAAAGAAGGTACTAAATCCTAATCCTAAAAAGAAGACCCCAAAACCCATGGAAAAAGACCCAAAAACCTCAGAAAAAAGACTATACAAGAGGGCCGTAAGGTTTACGAAAGAATATTAAAACGAGAACTACACCATAACAGGACAGTACGGACAAGACAGCGAGAGGAAAAGCAGGAAGAGGAGGAGCGACACTCTCCTTGTTACAGCCGCATTCTCCGGGGTCCCGTGACGTGGTCTCCGTTTTCCCTGGCCGTTCACGTAGTTCTGCCATGTCCCTGTTCATGTGAACAATGTTTTCTCTCAGAATTTGATTTCTATCAATTCAACCAAAATAGTTTAACTAAAAGTGAGGGGTTGTTTTATTTTCTTAGTTTTATTGGGGGTCCCTTTCTCGGCTCGACATTCTACAGTTAAAAACCGTTTTCCTCTGTTACGTCCCTGTTCAGAATACTATATTATGAGCACAGGCACAAAGTCTTCGGCACGTATGCATATGTATCAAAGCTGTCTACCCTAAAACTGCTGTCCATGTACTTTATGTATCAAAGCTGTCTACCCTAACACTGCTGTCCATGTACTTTATGTATCAAAGCTGTCTACCCTAACACTGCTGTCCATGTACTGTATGTATCAAAGCTGTCTACCCTAACACTGCTGTCCATGTACTTTATGTATCAAAGCTGTCTTCCCTAACACTGTCGATGTACTTTATGTATCAAAGCTGTCTTCCCTAACACTGCCGTCGATGTACTTTATGTATCAAAGCTGTCTTCCCTAACACTGCCGTCGATGTACTTTATGTATCAAAGCTGTCTACCCTAACACTGCTGTCCATGTACTTTATGTATCAAAGCTGTCTTCCCTAACACTGCAGTCGATGTACTTTATGTATCAAAGCTGTCTACCCTAACACTGCAGTCGATGTACTTTATGTATCAAAGCTGTCTACCCTAACACTGCTGTCGATGTACTTTATGTATCAAAGCTGTCTACCCTAACACTGCAGTCGATGTACTTTATGTATCAAAGATGTCTTCCCTAACACTGCTGTCGATGTACTTTATGTATCAAAGCTGTCTTCCCTAACACTGCAGTCGATGTACTTTATGTATCAAAGCTGTCTACCCCAACACTGCAGTCGATGTACTTTATGTATCAAAGCTGTCTACCCTAACACTGCAGTCGATGTACTTTATGTATCAAAGCTGTCTACCCTAACACTGCAGTCGATGTACTTTTCCACACTAGGTAGTTCCCTGCTATCAGAGGAGGATTCTCAGGTTGTTTCCGCGACTAAGCAATTATCGTCAGCAGAGGGCTTAATCAGTAATGTCCCGAGTACGATGGTTCAGAGAAGGCGCCACTGAAGGCAACCGAAGACTGCGGCAGTGCGGCGTCTCCCCTGACGAGTTGCCCCATGGTGACCTGACACTGACTCTGCCAATGGACTGCCGGGGCCAGGGATGTGACGGGACAAACCAAGGTGTGGCTGTGCATGATGAGCCGGAGTGAGCGGTGTGGGCCCATGCCACTGCAGCCCCACAGAAGACGACTCCACAAAGAAACAAGACAAAGACCGCTAGCAAGAAGCCATACGCTGACACACAAGACCCTCTCCTTGCACTTATCCAGTGCCGTGTGCTTGCCAGGTATGGGCGCGTAGCTTACCATGACGTCTTGCCAATGACAAGCCAACAATAAGCGGCGCGTCCCAGCGACAGACCAAGGGCAGCTTGGAAAGGGGGAAAAAGGACTGGACTGGGTACACGCGCCATCAACATGACCAACTGTCCAGACAATTTTGTGTGTATGGGCGTACAGGCAGTTCTGCGATGATCTCCCTTTGATCTGTATTGGACTGAACACGGCGCCAAGTTCACCACTCCTTGAGCCGCGTCAGCCAGGCCAAGTGTCACAGTGAAAGTTAAGAACTTAGTGTTTACAGTTCATGTCCCTGGTTTCAGACCCCCCTCCCCCCCCCCCCCCCCCCCCATCAAATTCAACAATCATCCCAGCAAAACTGCGCACCATCAACATGACTCTATAAACTACAATTCGCACGACATTTGGTGTCATTTACCCCTTATTTTGCAGATCTGTAAAAGAGCTTAGAGAAGCAACTTCCGCTGTGAAGTTTAATCCATACTTGTACAGTGTCAAATTCATTCACCAACCCAAGTCAACCACGCAATTCAATCTTTTACAAAACAAAAGCCTACGATTCCAGGAAAGTTTCATCAGAACTGTAACATTTAGAGTTGTTCTCCTATAACGGCTGTTACTCTTTTTCCTATGAAAGACAACATTAAAAACAAAGTCGCACTAGATTTTGCATTTAAACTCTCCTGGCCTACGCTGACACTGGTAAAAAATCCCCCGCCACATCCCCTTTCACCTCGCTTCCTTGGACTCAAAATCCCTCACGAAAATCTGCCTGATAGTTTGTGATCTCTTAAATGGACAAGAAAAATGATGGTTCATATACATGTAAAAGTGTCTGGAATACTCGTATTTGAAATTTTTTTTTAAAAAACTTTTTGCTATCCATCATGAGGCTGAACACGTTTCTTACCTGCACCTCTAGTGGTCTTTTGTGCCGTCACCTGGTTCTTGGCAAGGTCTTTCAAATGGGCTGTCTTCTTCCCAGCGTCTCCCCCAGGGCTGTCTTCTTCCCGACCTCTCCCCCAGGGCTGTCCTCTTCCCAGCGTCTCCCCCAGGGCTGTCTTCTTCCCGACCTCTCCCCCAGGGCTGTCTTCTTCCCGACCTCTCCCCAGGACTGTCTTCTTCCCGACCTCTCCCCCAGGGCTGTCCTCTTCCAGACCTCTCCCCCAGGACTGTCTTCTTCCCGATGTCTCCCCCAGGACTGTCTTCTTCCCGATGTCTCCCCCAGGGCTGTCTTCTTCCCGGCGTCTCCCCAGGACCGTCATCTTCCCGACCTCTCCCCAGGACCGTCTTCTTCCCGACCTCTCCCCCAGGACTGTCTTCTTCCCGATGTCTCCCCCAGGGCTGTCCTCTTCCCGATGTCTCCCCCAGGGCTGTCCTCTTCCAGACCTCTCCCCCAGGGCTGTCTTCTTCCCGACCTCTCCCCCAGGGCTGTCCTCTTCCCGATGTCTCCCCCAGGGCTGTCGTCCTCTTCTCACGGTCTCCCCAAGGGCTGTCCCGTTTCTGGCGTCTCCCGCGGGATGTCCCGTTCCTCGTCTCTCCTCTGGATTGCCTTTCCTGTCCTAACAGCCATTCGTCAATGTGCGATTGTGTGCGCTTGTATGCAAGTAAAGGTGTGCAACAATACTGGTGTGTGTGTGTGTGTGTGTGTGTGTGTGTGTGTGTGTGTGTGTGTGTGTGTGTGTGTGTGTGTGTGTGTGTGTGTTGTGTGTGTGTTGTGTGTGTGTTGTGTGTTTGTGTGTGTGTGTGTGTGTGTGTGTGTGTGTGTGTGTGTGTGTGTGTGTGTGTGTGTGTGTGTGTGTGTGTGCGCGCGCGCGCGCGTTTGTGTGTGTGCGTGCTTCTGAACACGGACATCTACGGTGGCGACAGCGGGTGCAGTCAGGAGTGTGGAAAGCAGGTCATCCATGATCTTCATAACTTTGTGTCGCTCTTGTTAAAAACAAAATCAGGATCATTCTCTACATTGCTGGGGTTCAGTGGCCTATTCAAACTCTAACACCTCGTGATCACCAATCAGCCTTAGTAACTTACTGCAGTGGTACCGGCTTTCCCATTGACAGAGTGAAATCAATTCACCGTGAGAAAAAAAAACACCTCCAGATCCATTATGAAACTTTTCTCCACAGCGTTTACTCTCTGCACCGTTGTTGCAGGTGATATCGTTTTAACTTTTACACGCACATACTGGTGATCCTTTTCGTTAAGTCCTAATGAGAATGTAACTGTTCCAGAACAACTTCTGTCACTTGGTTCAAGTCGTATGGTACCTTGCATCTCTGGAATGGAGTCAAGAACCACGGATGCAATGGTCCCTGGTGGTCTGGTATCGAGTGCTGGATAGTCGTCGCTGTAATCCTGCCACACAAAACACACGCGCGCGCGCACCATAGAAGTGAGAGAGATCTCCCATTTCTCTGGCTCGCGCACACACAACATTAACACCAAAAAACAATCACTCACCCACGCATACACACACATACACCAAAACCAAATCACACACACACACTCGCACGCACACACACACACACACACACACACACACACACACACACACACACACACACACACACACAGTTAGAGGTCAATTGAAAGGGCGGGGGTGGGGGGAGGGTTAATTCGCATTTCGATTAAATCATGTCTAAATTCAAGTCGCTAAACCCCGAGTCGGGGACAGTAAATCCTGTGAGAAACATTAAACCCTAATAAAAACACAAAACACCGAGAAAGACGACAGTAAGATTGTGAAAGAAGGCAGCAAGTCTGGAGTCGAAAAAGGCCAAGCCCTAGGGCAGAGAAAATCAAAGACAAAGATGACACACGTTGGGCTACACTCACGAAAAAAGAGCATCAAGCCCTTGGAAAGATGGGTACTAAACCCTATGAAAAAGAACACGCAGCCCTATCCAAGGAGGTCAATAACGCATGAAAAATAACAGAAAACTATGTGAAAATGGTACCAAGTCCTGTGAAAGGAGCTAAAACAAACCATAAGATAAGATAATGTTGCTTATAGCCCAGCCGACCGCAATGGGCCACATCAGGGCTGTCACCACGTTAAAATCAACTCACCAGTTATTTGAAAAAAAAAAAAAAAAAAAAAAAAAAAAAAACACAACTTTCACACATCTCATTAAATGACATCGTCTAGAAACGCACCAGAAACTTCGTTAAAAATCTTTTTTCCGTAAAATCTTACAGCAGATGAAAAATGTTAATCTCTCTAAACAAACCATAAGAAAGCACAATAAAATCTGAAGAAAAAAAAATGACATTAATACCTACGTATGGTGGGAGACACTAAACCATACGAAATGAAGAGCTTGACCCTGTCAAACCGCTGGTACTATGATGTTAAAGCCTGTGGAATAAACACTAAAACCTATGGAACAAAAGAACACTAAACACCATGAACCAGCAGAACAGGAAAGTTATGTATGGGGGACCTTAAATTCTACGAAAGGTACACTGAAACTTATGAAGGAATACGACATAATTCCCAACTAAAAACGTAACCGAATCCTTACAAAGGGCACTAACCTCTATAAAAGAACAGGAAATTAAAGCTCTGCAAAGAAAAGGATACGTTATGAAAGGAGAGCACAAAATCATATCTAGAGCACTAAATCCTGATAGAACACATTAAATTATATGAAATAAGAGAACAGTTAACCCTTAAAAAATATGACAACCATTCGATGAAGGCGACACTACACCTACACAACGAAACCTTACAATTAGCCTGAGGAAAGAAGACACTGGATTTGACAAAAGACACGAAATCCCTATGAAACGATCCCTTTACTCCAATGAAAGGACACTGAACCCTATAAAAGGTCACCAGCCCACTGAAAGGTGGGCATCAAGTTATGTGAAGGAGTCTACATGAAGACACCGATTACCATGTCAGGCATTTGGTGGGACAAGGGACAATTTAATCAGGAGGTAGCAGGTGCGCACAAGGAAACTTTTCTGGAACAGGATCAAAGACTTCCTCTGAACCTCTGCAGCTCGACCCTAAAAGGATCTGAAAACATGCGTCCATGTTCCAGACCCCTGGTCAGACTTGACTGCATCACCGAGTCGCCCTCTGATGCCCTTCCTGAAGCATTCCCTCTGGTACCCCTGTTCTGTAACCTTGTTTCCCCAAAAGACTGACATAGGAAACCAGAGCAATAGGAAACCAAGACTCTGAACCGCAAGAAATAAAGGACAGTAGGCGCCAGGAAAGCACAAGCGACTTAGCTAGCAAAGGTCCTCATGTCCAAAGAGAGGAAGCGATGAACGTGAAGACATTAAAGTCTCTGTAAATTCTGTAAAGGAAAGACAGTAAACTGTGGAGGAAGACACTAACCTTGCAACTGAAAGGCACTAAACTCCATGCCAGACAACACGCTTTATGACAATAGTAAATGACAGAACAGCACCGCATTGGAGATGTACATAAAGAAGAATGAGAAGGAAGAAAGAAAATTGTTGACCGATTGATCCTTTAATGGGTAAAGAATTAGACACCTTAATGGCCCTTTTTACGATTCTGCCCACTAATCAAACAGAAGGTAAAGAAAGAAAAAGAAAAAAAAGGTAAATGCTATAACATCAATCAACAACTCCTACAAAAATTTTGTAAAGCAATTTACCATGAAGAAGACGACAAAGAAAAAGACGATAACGACGAAAAAGAACGATTGATTGAATCTCTAATGGGTAAAGACATTGAAGAAGAAAAAATTAAAAGAGGGAGAATTGAGAGAGGGGGAGTGGGGAGGAAGAGAGAGAGAGAAAGAGAGAGGGAGGAAGGGGGGGGGGGGTCAGAGACAGGGTGAGCAGAGAAGAAAGATGAAGAGCGGGTAGGAGAACACTTTCCTTGTATAAAGGGGCTTTGTTGTTCACGTGACCTGGTCTCCGTTATCCGTGGCCGTTGATAGCACTTTTGTCCCTGTGAATGCAAAAAAATAAAAATAAATAAAAAACAAACTTTTTAGCCTTTGATTTTTAGTGCAAGCAAATTTTATCCGCTCAATAAAGCCGAACGAGTTAACGAACAGCCGAACTAAAACAGATCAAATCAAGTGTTTTGACTTGCGATTCGTTTGTCCACGTTGTTCGGTGGAGTTATTAGTTTTTAAATTGGTATAGTTCTCCGCCTGCAGTCGCCTCACTTTGCAACGAACCGTCAGATGTTTTCTATTTAAACATTTTAATTTAATCGATGTATTACGTCATAAAAGGTTTCTGTTATCTCGCATACAACAAGATAATGCAGCATAACATACCAACTGTATTTCAGATAGCTTCGGTTGCAAACGTGCCTTTTTTTAACGCAGAAATGACCTAATGGATCATCAAACGAGCTACGTCAATCATTAAACATTAATCGAGTCTGTGTATGTGAACACGCACGCATAACAGCACGAATGTGCGTGTTATTCCTTTTTCGGACTACGTTGCAGTATGAACATCTGCCTTTATGATGTTTTGTTTTTTAAGTACTGCTCTATATTTCTAATACTTTCCTTGATGTATCTGAATATATGCATTTACTATAATCTAGGTCAACAAGGAAAATTCAAGTTTTTATGAACATGAAAACATGTTTACCGGAAAGTTCATGGCCTAATAAAACCCGTTTGTAAGCTGTTGCTATGTAAAATTATTCTATATACCTCCATGCATCTATAAAGGATTTTTTTTCCTTTTCAGGCGGTTAAAACAAATTCTCTCCACCAACCCCACCGGCTCACTTGACATCCCTTATCCTCAACCTCTTCTTCTGACCTGTCCCTCGCGAATATCTAACACCGTTCCAGTTCCTAACACCATCATTATGCAACGGTTTGGCACATCTTTCATGGATGAGCAATGCCAGAACGCATTTCACTCGAGCACTGCAGATCTGAGAACTACCAAAATAAGTGATAAAAGTATTGTTCCAGCGTGTGATAAAAGGATTGTTCCAGCGTGTGGTAAAAGGATTGTTCCAGCGTGTGGTAAAAGGATTGTTCCAGCGTGTGATAAAAGGATTGTTACAGCGTGTGATAAAAGGATTGTTCCAGCGTGTGATAAAAGGATTGTTCCAGCGTGTGGTAAAAGGATTGTTCCAGCGTGTGGTAAAAGGATTGTTCCAGCGTGTGGTAAAAGGATTGTTCCAGCTGTTCATATCATGCCATTAACCTGTTCACATGTCTCACCTGCACCTTGTTGTGGAGTCACCTTTCTGACGTAGTCTCCCCCCCCCCCCCCCCCCCCCCGCCACCCCCCGGCCTGTCGCACTGTTACCGTTACCTCTGCTGTGCAGGTGTCCTGTTTCTGGCTTGTCTCTTGATCATCGTCCAGTTTCCAGGGTCTTCTCTTGTTCATCATCTCGCTGCTGGCGTCTCCTCTGGGCTGCCGTTTCTGTTCAGAGTGTCAGTCAGTTAGTGTGGTAGTTACATAGTGTGTGTGTGTGTGTGTGTGTGTGTGTGTGTGTGTGTGTGCGCGCGCACGCACGCACGCGCGTGCGTGTGTGTGTGTGTGTGTGTGTGTGTGTGTGTGTGTGTGTGTGTGTGTGTGTGTGTGTGTGTGTGTGCGTGCGCGTGCGCGCTTGTGTCCGCGAGCGTACAAAGAAAAAGTTTTCATTACAAGACTGGTTAGATAGATAGATAATGTTGCTTATAGCCCAGCCGACCGCAAAGGGCCACATCAGGGCTGTCACCACGTTAAAATCAACTCACCAGTCATAAAAAAAAAAAAAAAAAAAAAAAAACCAACTTTCACACATCTCGTTAAATGACCTCGTCTACAAACGCACCAGAAACTTTGTTAAAAATCTTTCTGCCGTAAAATCTTAAATCAGATGAAAATGTTAATCTCTCTCAAAAACTCAAGGATCACGTCAGGCGGGACATCCCTGAACAGGATCTTCATGGACTCCGCTGTAAAATGTTTGTGTCGCACATCGTGCAAGTCCCAACACTCTAAAAGAACATGTTTCATTGTGAGTGGCGCATGACATGGAATGCACCACGGAGCTTCTTCACTCTTTAAAAGGTAGGCATGGGTAAAATACGAATGGCCGGTGTGCAGCCGGCACAGAACCGTTTCCTCTTTACGACCTCCCGACGTGGATGGGAGGAACTCCTTAAGGTTTGGACGGATCTGAAAGAGTTTGTTATTCGTCTGTGTGTTCCAATCCTCCTGCCAGAGGTCTCTCACATAATCGTTAATTTTCGGTTTCACATCTGAGCAGGGAATATAAGTGTTGGACAGTTTTCTCTTGTGGCGTTCTTGGCTAAACGATCAACCATTTCGTTCCGCCGATGCCAACATGGCCAGGAACCCAAGCAAGAGTAATGTTGTAACCGTCCACCTTCAACTTGCTAAAAAGTTCAAAAAAAGTAAAAGTTCTGGATGCTGAAGGTTGCGGCCAGCTATGGCCTCCAAAGCTGACAGCGAATCCGACAGAACCAGAAAGTCCCTCTTTGAAGAATGTGAGATTATCTTCAAAGCCAGAACCAGAGCAGTAAGTTCAGCAGAATAGACAGAAGCATCTGAATGTATATGTTCCAACAGTATCTGAGAAGGGGCCCCAGGGCAGTAGGCTGCACAGGCCACTCCATCCTCAGACTTGGAACCGTCAGTGAAAACTTTTTGATAGGATGAGAATTTCGAACAGAGCTCAGCATACAATGCCTTGTACGCCAGAGAGCTGGTAGACTCCTTACGGAAAGCTGCGAGATCGAAACGAATCTCTGGTGTGAAAAAGGTCCATGGAGGTTGATCCGGAAACTTGGAAAAATCGGAAACTACTCCCAGGTCTATACCTGCATTCCGCACGTGAGGCTGCATACGAAGCCCAAACGGCGGAATACATTTCGGGTTATTTTCAAACTTACTTTGGAACGGAGGGTCAAAAACACAGTCATAGGCAGGATTCTGCGGTTCTGAGAACAGTCGGATGTAATAATTCAAAGACAGTTTCAGCCTGCGGTTGGACAGTGAAGGTTCACCTGCCTCTGCGTACAGGCTGTACACAGGGGTGGTGCGGAACGCTCCAAGACGGAGACGAAGCCCTTGATGGTGGATAGGGTCCAAGAGTTTGAGGTAAGATGATCTTGCGGAGCCGTACACAGCACAACCGTAGTCCAGTTTGGAACGGACCAGGGCTCTGTAGAGGTGCAACAAAGTTTTCTTATCAGCGCCCCAGTCGGTGTGTGCTACGACCCGCAGAATATTCAGTGCCTTTTGGCAAGCAGTTTTGAGGTTTTTAATATGGCTGAGAAAGTTAAGTTTTTGGTCAAAAATGACTCCCAGAAATTTGGCCTCTTTAACAGCTGGAATGGGAGATTTCCCTACTTGAAGTTCCGGATCTGGAAAAAACTGACGGAAATTATGGAAGTGAATACACTGGGTTTTTGTAGCAGAAAAGGTGAAAACCGTTTTCATCCGCCCACCGATGGATTTTATCTACGCAAAGCTGGAGCCTGCGCTGGACACTCGGGTACAGGCTTCCAGTTGCGTAGACAGCAAAATCATCCACAAACAATGAGCAGTCTGAACCTGCTGAACTGATTGAACAATGTTGTTGATCTTAATACTAAAGAGGGCAGGCGATAGTATGCTCCCCTGTGGAACACCCAACTCCTGCTCGTGGACATCAGAGTGGTGCCAACCCGGACCTGAAACTGTTGTTCTGCCAAAAAATTTTGAATAAAAAGCGGAAGATGACCTCGAAAACCCAGATCGTGGAGATCATGAAGTATCCCCGACTTCCAGGTGGTATCGTAGGCCTTCTCCAAGTCAAAGAAAATTGCCACTGCATGCTGTTTGTTCAGAAAGGCGTTCCGAAGTGTAGATTCCAGACGAATCAAATGGTCAACGGTAGTCCGATGTTTGCGGAAACCACTGTTCTTTCGCCAAAAGGCCATCGGTTTCAAGTTTCCACATGAGCCTAGCATTGACCATTTTTTCCATCAATTTACAAACACAGCTGGTCAAAGCTATGGGACGGTAATTTGAAGGATTAGAAAGATCTTTTCCAGGTTTGGGGATGGGAATAATGAGGGCTTTTCGCCAAGAGGGTGGAAAAAAAACCTGTAGTCCACACATGGTTGTAGACCTGTAGCAGTATGTTCAGACCAGCTAGCGAAAGATGTTTCAACAGCTGATAATGGATTTCATCTATACCTGGAGAGGAATCGCTGCAAGAAAGCAAGGCAGATTTCAGCTCGTTTAACGTGAAAGGAAGATTGTAGTCTTCCATGTTGTCGGACGAAAAGTTGCAGGGTGATTTTTCTTTTAGGGCTTTGTTTTTGACAAAAGTGGCTGATTTATTAGAAGAGGGGGAATTCTTTTCAATGGTTGAAGCAAGCAGATTAGCAACTGCTTTCTTCTCTGTTATTAAAGAATCCGAAAACTTGAGATGGTTCACAGTGGGACAGGTGTTCTTCCCTTTGATTTTCTTAATGATGTTCCACACTTTTTTCTTGGAAGTTTTTGATGTCAGCCTGGAGCAGAAGCTTCTCCAGGACCGACGTTTACTGATTTTAAAAGTGTGTCTAGATTTAGCACGGAGTTTTTGATGGGCTCGAGCGTTGGGACCCGAAGGTCGTTGGTACACCTGACGCTGAGCCCGTTTTCGAACTTTGGAAATTTGTTGGCAGTCTGAATCAAACCAGGGTGTTTTTGGCATTTGAAGTTTATCGGAAGACACTGGAATACAAGCTTTAGCACACTTGATCACAGTGCTAGACAGTGATTCAGCTGGGTCCGGACTCTGAAGAAAGTCGGTGTCCTGGAATTCTTTAGAAATAGTGGTTGCGAATAGATCCCAGTTTGCTTTCTTGTAATTTAGATGTTGAGAGACAGAGACGTGTTCAGTTATGACGGGTTGTAGTAAGACAGGGAAATGGTCACTTCCGTGCAGATCGTCATGGACAGACCACTCATAGTCCAGGACCAGCGAGGGGTCACAAACCGACAAATCTAAACACGAAAGTGAACCTGTGGAAGAGTGGAGGTAAGTTGCAGATCCGTCGTTCAGACAACACAAATCCAAATCCGAAAGGACATCCTCAATCAGCAGACCTCTGGATGACGTACCGGCACTACCCCAAAGAGGGTTGTGACCGTTAAAGTCACCCAACAGCAAAAAAGGTCGAGGAAGTTCTTATCAGACTGACAAGGTCCTGACGACAAACCGGGACAGAAGGAGGTAGACAAGACTGGTTGACCACAGTACTTAAATAGTCTGCTTCTGGTGTGACGGCATATTTTCCTTTGTGTACGCTAATTTTCTTTTCCATTTTTCAAGCGTTCTGTGCTCTGTAGAGAAAGAGCACAATCACTCCTGCAAACTGGGACAATCATAAAGCTTCTATACAACTACGATTGGTATGAGACTGAAGCCAGCATTTTCCTCTCGAGTTCTCAGAGGCGTGCGTGAGCTGAAGTAACATGAAGATAATACATTCTGAATGCTGTAGAGTTCATTTCTAATTCTAAGTCAACCAGAAAAATTCAAGTTTAACGAAATAAAAGCTAAAGATAACCATTATTATACAGGGTATTTATATAGCGCCTATCCTCAGTCACAAACCAAGCTCTAAGCGCTTTACAATAAACACACTACCTCACTTATTCAACGGGCTGCCTACCCAGGTAGAACCGGCCGAAGAGCAGCCTACTGGCGCTCATTCAGTCGTTTCCCGTACCATTCAAATATCAGTCACTCATTTTCATTTATCTCATTTATTCCTCCAGTTTCCACATAGGATGCATACGTTGTTTATACGTGTCCTCCATTTCCACTAAACCATAAAGTGCAGTGGCTGGTGAAAACTAAGTGGTTCGTATATTGTAAGGACCCCTTCTGTGTAAATAATAGATTTTATCAAGACTCTTTAAAGGTTACGTAAAATTCTCCTCCCTGCCCCCCCCCCCCCCCCCCCCTCCCCTCCTCGCCATTCCTTCCCCTTGCGTCGTCTTTCACCCAGTTCAACGCAAGACTTTTCTGATATTAGCATCCAACAGTTGGGAACATCTTTAAACACCGAATGCTTTTCATGGGGATTCAGCATCCAACAGTTGGGAACATCTTTAAATACCGAATGCTTTTCATGGGGACTTAGCATCCAAAGGTTTGGAACATCTTTAAACACCGAATGCTTTTCATGGGGACTTAGCATCCAAAGGTTTGGAACATCTTTAAACACCTAATGCTTTTCATGGGGACTTAGCATCCAAAGGTTTGGAACATCTTTAAACACCGAATGCTTTTCATGGGGACTTAGCATCCAACGGTTTGGAACATCTTTAAACACCGAATGCTTTTCATGGGGACTTAGCATCCAACGGTTTGGAACATCTTTAAATACCGAATGCTTTTCATGGGGATTTAACATCCAACGGTTTGGAACATCTTTAAATACCGAATGCTTTTCATGGGGATTTAGCATCCAACGGTTTGGAACATCTTTAAACACCGAATGCTTTTCATGGGGATTTAGCATTCAACGATTTGGAACATCTTTAAATACCGAATGCTTTTCATGGGGATTTAGCATCCAACGGTTTGGAACATCTTTAAACACCGAATGCTTTTCCTTCGGGTATCGTCAGAAATACTTGCATTTGAAAAAAAAGATCATTCAACTTCATTTGTCATGTAACTAGACTGTTTGCGTGTCTTACCTGCACCCCTATTGTTCTGTCGTCTTGCTGGTGTGGTTTCTCCCCTTGGTCATCTGTTGTCTGGTGTGGTTTCTCCCCTTGGTCATCTGGTGCGGTTTCTCCCCTTGGTCATCTGTTTGGTGCGGTTTCTCCCCTTGGTCATCATGCTGTTCCTGATCTCTCTCCCGGGATGTCATCCTTTCGCCGTTGTCTTCGCCGGGTCGTCATCCTTTGCTTAGGGTATCGCCTCAGGGTCATCACGTTTCCGGCGAATCCCACGGGCTGCCATCCCTGTTCAAACGAATCCCAACTGGTCATCGCGTGCGTTTGTGCATTCGTGTGTCTGACAGTACCCAAAATAAAGAGACTGTGAGGCTTGCCCACAAGCGAGACTATTGTGCGACTGTATATTTACTTTTCTTTGTGTATTAAGCCTAATCTTGTGTATATGATACAAACGCAGCGTACCTAACATTATTGCTACTATCAAATGATGCATCTCTCACAAGGATGCTCACCTTTGACAACTTGGCAGATGTCCACGTTTTACAGACCTGATTAATACCGTGATGTGTTACAGACCTTATTAATACCGTGATGTTACAGACCTGATTAATACCGTGATGTGTTACAGACCCGACTAATACCGTGATGTGTTACAGACCTGATTAATACCGTGATGTGTTACAGACCCGATTAATACCGTGATGTGTTACAGACCTGACTAATACCGTGATGTGTTACAGACCCGACTAATACCGTGATGTGTTACAGACCCGACTAATACCGTGATGGGTTACAGACCCGACTAATACCGTGGTGTGTTACAGACCTGATTAATACCGTGATGTTACAGACCTGATTAATACCGTGATGTGTTACAGACCTGATTAATGCCGTGATGTGCTACAGACCTGATTAATACCGTGATGTGTTACAGACCTGATTAATACCGTGATGTTACAGACCTGATTAATACCGTGATGTGTTACAGACCCGATTAATGCCGTGATGTGTTACAGACATGATTAATACCGTGATGTTACAGACCTGATTAATACCGTGATGTGTTAGACCTGATTAATACCGTGATGTGTTACAGACCTGATTAATGCTGTGATGTGTTACAGACCTGATTAATACCGTGATGTGTTACAGACCTGATTAATGCCTTGTTACAGACCTGATTAATACCGTGATGTGTTACAGACCTGATTAATACCGTGATGTGTTACAGACCTGATTAATACCGTGATGTGTTACAGACCTGATTAATGCCATGATGTGTTACAGACCTGATTAATGCCGTGATGTGTTACAGACCTGATTAATACCGTGATGTGTTACAGACCTGATTAATACCGTGATGTGTTACAGACCTGATTAATGCCGTGATGTGTTACGGAAAGAAACGCAGAGAGAAGCTCATCGAATTGCTATCGCTCAAATGAGATCGCCGTTTGACACGTCTGTCATTACCGCTTAAAATCTATTTTACTGTTATATAGAAAATGTTATTGCTCAACGTTCCTAGAGATATCAGAGTTCACTGTACCTGGTCGTGGCATATTGCTGGTCACAACGTTCCTAGAGATATCAGAGGTCACTGTACCTGGTCGTGGCATATTGCTGGTCACAACGTTCCCAGAGATATCAGAGGTCACTGTACCTGGTCGTGGCATATTGCTGGTCACAACGTTCCTAGAGATATCAGAGGTCACTGTACCTGGTCGTGGCATATTGCTGGTCACAACGTTCCTAGAGATATCAGAGGACACTGTACCTGGTCGTGGCATATTGCTGGTCACAACGTTCCTAGAGATAGAGTTCACTGTACCTGGTCGTGGCATATCGCTGTCACGTGGCTCCCACATCCAGTCCTGGCAACATAGATTCCGGGCATTCTCAGCGGCTCCGACAGTTCCCGAGTTCATCAGGCATTTACTCCTTACACAGATGACAGGCCAGAGAGTAGGACAATGCACCGAAAACTTCCAGCGTTTGAATTCTACCACAAGGTAAGCCAAGTCCAATGTACCGAAAACTTCCAGCGTTTGAATTCTACCACAAGGTAAGCCAAGTCCAATGTACCGAAAACTTCCAGCGTTTGAATTCTACCACAAGGTAAGCCAAGTCCAATGTACCGAAAACTTCCAGCGTTTGAATTCTACCACAAGGTAAGCCAAGTCCAATGTACCGAAAACTTCCAGCGTTTGAATTCTACCACAAGGTAAGCCAAGTCCAATGTACCGAAAACTTCCAGCGTTTGAATTCTACCACAAGGTAAGCCAAGTCCAATGTACCGAAAACTTCCAGCGTTTGAATTCTACCACAAGGTAAGCCAAGTCCAATGTACCGAAAACTTCCAGCGTTTGAATTCTACCACAAGGTAAGTCAAGTCCAATGTACCGAAAACTTCCAGCGTTTGAATTCTACCACAAGGTAAGCCAAGTCCAATGTACCGAAAACTTCCAGCGTTTGAATTCTACCACAAGGTAAGCCAAGTCCAATGAACCGAAAACTTCCAGCGTTTGAGTTCTACCACAAGGTAAGCCAAGTCCAATGTACCGAAAACTTCCAGCGTTTGAGTTCTACCACAAGGTAAGCCAAGTCCAATGTACCGAAAACTTCCAGCGTTTGAGTTCTACCACAAGGTAAGCCAAGTCCAATGCACCGAAAACTTCCAGCGTTTGAATTCTACCACAAGGTAAGCCAAGTCCAATGCACCGAAAACTTCCAGCGTTTGAATTCTACCACAAGGTAGGCCAAGTCCAATGTACCGAAGACTTCCAGCGTTTGAATTCTACCACAAGGTAAGCCAAGTCCAATGCACCGAAGACTTCCAGCGTTTGAATTCTACCACAAGGTAAGCCAAGTCCAATGTACCGAAAACTTCCAGCGTTTGAATTCTACCACAAGGTAAGCCAAGTCCAATGTACCGAAAACTTCCAGCGTTTGAATTCTACCACAAGGTATAAGCCAAGGTCAAGACCTAGTCTTTTTCTCCATTTTCTTCACGCCTTTGGGCACGGACAGATAACCAGAACGCTGACTTTAAAGGAGTCACTTTAAGCAGCATCCTCTCCCGGATCAGAATTAGGTGTCCTTGAGGAACAACGTGGCAAGAGCAATGAAGTTATCGTTTCTGGTCAAGTGACTGCATACTCCTGAAACACGAGTATCTGGTCCACAACTGGCCGTTAGCGGACTCACTGATGCCTCCAGTTCTGTGGCTCCATGACCTGTTCTGAAAAGATGAAGATCCTTTGCAGACTGATCCCAGAATGCACAGTAGCTCCTCTGACTGTATCCGTTTATGATACACAACTGAAGACGGCCAGAGACTCCGCTTGCACAGGAAGCATCACCTCGACTACTGAATCGCTGGTTAAGGGGGTCTGTCCATGCATCTATTTACCTGCTAAAGCCTTCACCACCCCCCTTCCTCTCCCCAGCTCATAAACCGGTCCAACACATCACCCAGTAACTGACTTGACTAAACATACACAGGGACGTTGTTGAGTGATCTGTATGGATGAGAAACCCGGGTGGTGGCACAACACACGGTTGTGCACCGTCCCACGGGCAGTTCCTGAAAGTCCTTACGAGGACACAACAGAAACGCCCTGCGGAACCTGCTTCAGATTCCATGACCCCACGAAGCTGACGTCAGTTCCATAGGGTCTGCACGTGCCACATGCTGATCTGATCACCCTGACAGGCTCTCCCGACATCAAGGGATACTCGGCAGTACCAGGTGATCACTGGGAAACACTTCAGGAACAACAGACCGATCTAGAAGCATCTCCTCCAGTACCACTGTTCTGTACCTTTGATCCCCAGACACCTGACAAGGGGAACCAGAGCAGCCAGACCTCCGACAGGAAGAAGACTGGTGGCCTTGTGCTTCACACACCACAGCTCTGGCCCCTGTGGGCCCACCATGACCAGCACCCACCCCCCCAGCAGCACTGGTGGGGTGACTACTGGACACCAGAGACACACCAATATCATGTCTCTAGTGACACAAAATTCCACGTCCATACAGAGGTTCAACAACATGGCGACCCGCACATCTTCAGCCTTGTCAGGAACTAAATGATGTATCTGGACAGAATATGAACCCACTAGCAACTAAAGCCCAACCAATACACCCCCCCTCCCCCATTCTAGCTAAGATCCCCCGGTCCCAACAACCCATTATCCAAGGTGACAAACCATCTGAGTATGGAAGTGTCTACACATCCCCTGCTGTGTCTCACAGACAGATGCAATCAAAGGCACCGAACACTATGGCTCATGCTTCCAGAAGACCCCCACCATTCCTTGGCGGACTGTGGTTTATACGGATTTAGAGGTTCTAGCAAAACCCACCACTGACAAACTGAAAACCAGACTCCTCGAAAATGAAAACAGTCACTGCTGGAAAATACCAAGACAGACCCTCACAATCCTCTGTACAATCACCAAAGCCAGGCAAGTGCCGGTAATCATACCACACCTGAACACCAGATACAATCACCAAAGCCAGCAAGTGCCGTAATCATACCACACCTAGTACCTGACCACCAGATAAAATCACCAAAACCAGGCAAGTGCCGGTAATCATACCACACCTGACCACCAGATAAAATCACCAAAGCCATGCAAGTGCCGGTAATCATACACCTGAACACCAGATAAAATCTCACAATCCTCTGTACAATCACCAAAGCCAGGCACGTGCCGGTAATCATACCACACCTGAACACCAGACAAAATATCGGCTCAGTTCTCAGCGAACAGAGCCAGAAAGCAGAAAGGGCAGACTGAAAAATACATAGGCTTTCACACCACCTTCACTTACGGCAGGACAGTACACTACTGGAAATTGTTCGCCACTTGACAGACTGACTGGCCAACCATCTGTAAGGAATAACTGACCAGACTCCACAGACTGACTGGCCAACCATCGGGTAGGAATAACTGACCTGATGCCCCCACCGACTGACGGGCCCAAACCCATGTGGTAGGGATAACTGACCTGATGACCCCACAGACTGACAGACAAACCATCTGGTAGGGATAACTGACCTGATGACCCCACAGACTGACTGGCCAACCATGTGGAAGGAATAAATGACCTGATGACCCACAGACTGACTGGCCAACCATCTGGTTGGAATAACTGACCTGATGACCCCACCGACTGACAGGCCAACCATGTGGTAGGGATAACTGACCTGATTACCCCACAGACTGATTGGCCAACCATGTGGTAGGGATAACTGACCTGATGACCCCACAGACTGACTGGCCAACCATGTGGAAGGAATAACTGACCTGATGACCCAACAGACTGACTGGCCAACCATGTGGAAGGAATAAATGACCTGATGACCCCACAGATTGACTGGCCAACCATGTGGTAGGAATAACTGACCTGATGACCCCACAGACTGACTGGCCAACCATGGGGTAGGGATAACTGACCTGATGACCCCACAGACTGACTGGCTAACCATCTGGCAGGGATAACTGACCTGATGACCCCACCGACTGACTGGCCAACCATGTGGAAGGAATAAATGACCGATGACCCACAGACTGACTGGCCAACCATCTGGTAGGAATAACTGCCCTGATGACCCCACAGACTGACTGGCCAACCATGTGGTAGGGATAACTGACCTGATGACCCCACAGACTGACTGGCCAACCATGTGGTGGGGATAACTGACCTGATGACCCACAGACTGACTGGCCAACCATCTGGTAGGGATAACTGACCTGATGACCCCACAGACTGACTGGCCAACCATGTGGAAGGAATAAATGACCTGATGACCCCACAGACTGACTGGGCAACCATGTGGAAGGAATAAATGACCTGATGACCCCACAGAAGTGATGAATGTGCTGCGCTGCAATCAGATGTAAAATCATATTTATTCATGACGTCACGGTTTGGACCCTCATTCAGTACAATAATGAACAGTAATTAGAGAAAGGTCATTCAGTACAATAATGAACAGTAATTTAGAGAAAGGTCATTCAGTACAATAATGAACAGTAATTAGAGAAAGGTCTTTCAGAACAATAATGAACAGTAATTAGAGAAAGGTCATTCAGAACAATAATGAACAGTAATTAGAGAAAGGTCATTCAGTACAATAATGAACAGTAATTAGAGAAAGGTCATTCAGAACAATAATGAACAGTAATTAGAGAAAGGTAATTCAGAACAATAATGAACAGTAGAGAAAGGTCATTCAGAACAATTGTAAAAAGCACAAGAAGGCTTAAGGGAACCTCATTAAGTTTTTCAAGCTTTGTAAAAATACACATGCATGCAAAATGATACGTAAAGCATTAGAAATCTATCGTGTACGACAATTTCCAAGTTGATTATACTGGGGTTTAAAAAAGTGCTTGGTGTTGAATTAAAGGCTATGTTCACATGTGCCACAGTAAGATCGATGAACGATTCAGAGCTTCTTAGGTCAATAGTATTGTTTCCGAAGGAGGTAAATGCGGATTGAAGGTGAGGTAGGGTAAGGTAATGTTGCTTATAGCCAAGCCGACCGCAAAGGGCCACATCAAGGCTGTCGCCGCGTTGAAGTCAACTCAAAAGTCATTTAAAAAATCGGATTTAAAGAACTAAAAACATAAAATGTTGGTTTAAAAAAGGATCAACTCAGTTTCAGTCTCTTGGTTCTTGAGCCGCATCTAAACACGAGCCAGCGCGTAAAGAACTCGGACATGGACCCATGTGCATATACAGCTGGGTCGGACATGGACCCATGTGCATATACAGCTGGGTCGGACATGGGCCCATGTGCATATACAGCTGGGTCGGACATGGACCCATGTGCATATACAGCTGGGTCGGACATGGACCCATGTGCATATACAGCTGGGTCGGACATGGACCTGGGTAGAGTAAAATCAGACAATGTCAGATCACATCCAAAGCAGGATCACTATGTGAACGATGAATAAAAACGTTTTACGTCATGTACGACCGGCGGAAAATCTTGTGTTTAAATCTGGTACTACGGAAAGAAGTACCATGAAACCAGAAAGGAATGTAAATTGTACTGAAAAAAAAAGGGAAAGCTGGGGGTGAGGTGCGGGCGAGGGAGGGTTGGGGGGGAGGGGGCATATTGAACCGACATTAAGGCGTATGGCCACCGAGAACGGGTGGAAGTCCTTTTAGACCAGTACGTGGAAGGAGGTAGCAAATTGCAATTATGTTCGATTTGGCAAGTGGTAAGAGTAGAGATCGATCAGTGCTCTTCAGACTTTTATGGTCTCCAATATCGAGGATGAAGTATTCAGCCGACCAGTTGTCAAGGACATTGCATCCAAAAGTTCAGAGCTAAACTGATTTAGAACTGCTGGTTGAACTTTTTGGCCATTCTAGGGGAAGTCCTCAAACCGCACTCAAGTCGAACGATGTAATCTTACCCCAGCCCCTCTTTCCTTCTGGTTGACATCTATCTGTTCTTCGTACATGTGAGCACACGCGCAAGCACACGTGTACATAATGATTTCCACCCCACTCCTCTCTCCATCTAGTGATCACTAAATGCATCTATACAAGATAAATCGAGACCCTGAAGTTTTCTGTTTACAGCCGAAACGTTAAAGTTTTGAAACATTTCATGGTGTCACTGTGCATTTAACTCATGGAGGAGATGGAATGTTCATCTCACCATCAGAATAACGGTGCCGTAAGTTTAGCTTTGATCCCCCAACATCAGGTGCACATGTCAACTGCCAGATTTAAGGTATCGCACACTTGCACTGACGGTGCCAATACGGTTGAAGGACGGGCGGAGGTGCGTCGAGGGGGGGGGGGGGGGGGGGGGGGGGGGGGGGGGGGGGGGGGGGGGAGAGAGGGGGGGAGGGGGGGGGGTCAGGTTCAGTCTTTCACCATGACGTGCCCTACACACGGTGGCCATCTGACAACTCGCTGCCCCCACGGCCAGCAGGCTATGGGGATACTGGTAGTGATGTCAAAACCAATCCAATTTTGTTCAAGTCAGGAGATCAATATATACACAAAGTTTCACATGTGCCGAGTATACCCCTCAAGCCATCAGTCGACCAAGAAACTAGCAATCGCGCCAAGGAAGATAGCCGTCAAACAAAATCGTACTACGCTGATTTAGTTCTGAACATGGATAGAGCAGCTGATATTGGTCCATTCACGAACATGTTTCTTGTTCCAGACAGGTCTGTAATGGACAGTCGACTAACTCAGATGGAAAGTCACAGCTGCAGAAGGAAGAGAGGGGAGTGGATGGGGGTGAAGGGGAATAATTCCACCAGTCGAGCCGAGACTATGAAGATTCAGGTTCATAAATCGGCAGAGAGAGAGAGAGAGAGAGAGAGAGAGAGAGAGAGGAGTGTAAACCACTGGACTGAGTGGAAAGAGGGATGGCGAATGGAGTGGTGGTGTGGGGGGCTGGGGTGTAGAGTTTAGACGGGGCTGGAATTGGAAAAGCTACTCTTCTAACAACTCCGCAAGTTGGCATAAGAATTCAGACTGCAACACGTTCCGAATGCCGTCAGTTTTGAACTGATAAGAAAAGTGAACTAAAAATAATTACCATCTGTAACTAGTGTTTTTTACTTATGGATTGAAAAGGAGCGGGAGAAAAAACAACTCTGCAAGCCTCAGCTTTCCAGAAATGAGATTGAAGTTTACACAACGAGTAAATTTACCAGGCTACCACAAAACCAAAAGGTCATTTATCAGCGATGAGTTACCAGGTTCTGAATAAGGAAATAACGAATTTAACCTAAGTCACTGATAAGTAATGTCAGGTTTCACCATTAGGGATAACGCAAGGGGTAGAAAGGAAATCCTGCCAGTCTGACCTTGAAACAGATCAGCCATTCAGTCTACAAAGAGTAGGTGAGGGTAAGAAGGGGAAGCGGATATAAAGAGTGTGGGGGAGGTGAGAAGTCTTTCTATATGGCTGATGTTACTCAAAACTGAGAAGGGAAACGTGTGAATACAACACTGGTTTTGAGGGTTTAATGTACAGTACAATGCACTGGGAACGCAGGTGGAGTCTCCAGTGTGTGACGCCGTGCCGTCTTTGTTCCCTGTCTTTAGAAGGAACCCCGTTTTGTTTGTAGACGTCATACATGTGCATTTGAACTTGAACTTGAAGGTGTTAGGCCTTAAGAGGCCTGTTCACCGTTCTAATATATAAAATCCAGATCAAACACACTGCATGCGTGGAAGGAAGAGAGTCACAGACTATCTAGGTCGATAAACATTGTGGATAGTATTTTAGCGGCAGTTCCTGCCGGGTGTCTAACCGTGATATGAAGTTGACCGTAGGGTCTGTTACTACAGAGTCAGGAAGACCATTCCAAACATCAATCGAAGAGAGAATTTCCCTTGATGTTCATTACACGAGATAGTTACGATGGACCAACTTAAGGATTCATTGCAGGGGCTAAGACGTAAGAAGAGACATGGGAGAACTGTGTGCACTTCTTTCGACTCCTCTTGCTTTGTCATGAGTTAGTACAAAGAGGGAGAAATCAAATGCCGCCAGCCTAAGCTAACCCTAATTGCTTACATCTGCTGAGAGCGCATTAGAGATGAACGGGAACTCCGAAAGGGGAATGGAAGGGGAGGGAAGGGGAATGGAAGGGGAGGGAAGGGGATAGGAGGGGGGAGGGGGCAGCAGAGTGCGGGGAAAAGTTTTCTTTCGTACCCTTCCTCCTCTCCCGCGGGATCTGCTGACAGACGAAGACTAAAATTAATTGAAACGGAAATGCTTTCCCACCAGAGAACGTATAAATGCCAATCCTGACTCACTTGCTCAACCACCGAGTTTTTGGGCGAAAGTGGCCTAAAAGCCGCCTTTTCCTGTGGCGGAAGAGAGAGAGAGAGAATCACCGGCACCCCTGACAAAACCCGTTAAGGTCAAGTTGCCCTCAGAACAGACAGACAGACAGAGAAGAGAGAGACAGAGAGAGACAGACAGACAGACAGTTTTCGGGCGAAAGTGCCCTAGAAGCGGCATTTCCCTGTTCTCTGACAAGTAAGACGTCAATAACCAAAAAATAACGATTATCTACAAACAAACATACTGTGCAGGTTATCCGTTTTCAATACTAATTTACTAAACTTTTCAGATTTTAGTTTTTGTTTAATCCTATGTTTTTCCTGGTCATTTTCAATAACATCATTTTCGCGCAAACATTCTTCAAATGAGTCTCTGTCTTTCATGTGAAATAAAACTACAGTCTTTAACTGTTCTCTAAAGTCTTTTAAAACCGAGTTATATTTCTGGCATAAAATCCACACACTTATCCCAGCATGTCTTCCGCTGAAAGCTAGTTTCGACAAAGTGTTTCTCTTTTTAACTATGTCTCTTTCTGCCGAACAGTCATCTATAATAAATAGTGTCTGCGTTCCTTCAAACAGTTTATAAAACTGTTCTAAACACTCACTCAGTTTATTGCTAGGATTAACTAAAAATATGTCATCATCTGTCCATATAAACATTTCATGGTTTTCACTGTGCATTTAACCTCAATGAGGAGATGGAAATTTACAATCTCACCATCAGAATAACGGTGCCGTAAGTTTAGCTTTAGATCCCCCAACATCAGGTGCCACATGTTCAACTGCCAGATTTAAGGTATCGCACACTTGCACTACGGTGCCAATACGGTTGAAGACGTGCTGAGGTGCCGTCGAGGTGGGGGGGGGGGGGTGGAGAGGGGGGAGAGGGGGGAGGGGTCAGGTTCAGCTTTCACCAAGACGTGCCTACACACGGTGGCCATCTGACAACTCGCTGCCCCCACGTGCCAGCATGCCTATGGTGATACTGGTAGTGATGTCAAAACCAATCTCAATTGGGGCTATGCTGTGGATCAATATATACACAAAGTATCACAATGTGCCGAGTATACCCCTCAAGCCATCATCGACAATGAAACTAGCAATCGCGCCAAGGTAGATACCGTCAAACAAAAATCGTACACGCTGATTTAGTATCTGAACATGGATAAGCAGCTGAATTGGTCCATACACGAACATGTTTCTTGTTCCATGAACAGGTCTGTAAAGGACATCGAACCTAACTCAGATGGAAATTCACAGCTGCAGAAGGAAGCGAGGGGAGAGGAATGGGGGTATGAAGGGGAATAATTCCACCAGTCGAGCCGATACTATGAAGATTCAGGTTCAAAATCGGCAGAAAAGAGAGAGAGAGGAGGAGAAGAGAAGAGGGGGGTGGTGGGGGAGAGGAGTGTTAAACCATGGACTGAGTGAAAGAGGGAAGCGAATGGCGTTGGTGTGTGGGGGGCTGGGGGTGTAGAGTTTAGACGGCTGGAAATTGGAAAAAGCTACACTTCAACAACTCCGCAAGTTGGCAATAAGAATTCAGACAGCAACCGTTCCGAATGCCGTCAGATTTTGAACATGATAAGAAAAGTGAACTAAAAATAATTACCAACCATGTAACTAGTGTATTATACTTATGGATTGAAATTAAAGAGGCGGGAGAAAAAAACAACTCTGGGCAAGCCTTCAGCTTCCAGAAATGAGATTGAAGTTTACACAACGAGTAAATTTACCAGGCTACCAAAACAACCAAAAGGACATTTAACATCGATGAGTTTACCAGGTTCTGAATAAGGAAAATAACGTAAGATTAACCTAAGTCACTGGAAAAGTAATGTCAGTTTCACCATTAGGGATAACGCAAGGGTAGGAAAGTAAATCCTGCCAGTCAGACCTTGAACCAGATCATCCAGTTTCAGTCTACAAAGAGTAGGTGAGGGTAAGAAGGGAAGCTGGATATAACGAGTGTGGGGGAGGAGGAGAAAGTCTTTCTATATGGCTGATGTACTCAAAACTGACAAGGGAAACGTGTGAATAACAACACTGTGGTTTTGAGGTTTAATTGTACATACACTGCACTGGGAACGCAGGTGGAGTCTCCAGTTTGTGACGCCGTGCCGTCTTTGTTCCCATGTTCCTTTAGAAGAACCCCGGTTTTGTTTGTAGTACGAGTCAACATGTTGCATTTGAACTAAACTTGAAGGGTGTAGGCCTTAAGAGGCCTGTTCACCGTTCTAATATACAAAATCCAGATCAAACACACTGCATGCGTGGAAGGAAGAGAAGACCCAGACCTATCTAGGTCGATAAACATTGTGGAAAGTAATTTATAAGCGTGCAGTTCCTGACCCGGGTGTCATAACCGTGATATGAAGTTGACCGTAGGGTCAGTTACTACAGAGTCAGGAAGACCAATCCCAACAACAATCGAAGAAGAATATCCCTTGATGTTACATTACCCGAGATAGATACGATGGACCAACTTAAGGATTCTTGCAGGGGCTAAGAACGAAAGAAGAGACATGGGAGAACTGAGTGCACTTCTTCGACTCCTCTTGACTTTGTCATGAGTAGTACAAAGAGGAGAAATCAAAAGCCGCCAGCCTAAATCTAACCCTAATGCTTACATCTGCAGAGAGCGCATTAGAGATGAACGGGAACTCCGAAGGTGAATGGAAGGGGATGGAAGGGGAATGGAAGGGGAGGGAAGTGGGGATAGAGGGTGATGGGGGCTGCAGAGTTGCGGGGAAAAGTTTTCTATCGAAACCCTTCCTCCCACCCGCGGATCAGCTGACAGACGCGAAGACTAAAATATTGAAAACGGAAATGCTTTCCACCATGGATAACGTATAATGCCAATCAGAACACTTGCTCAACCCCCGATTTTTTGGCGAAGTGGCCTAAAAGCCGCCTTTACCTTGGCGAAGAGAGAGAGATAGAATCACCGGCACCCTGACAAAACCTTAATGTCAAGTTGCCCTCAGAACAGACAGACAGACAGAGAAGATAAGAAGTAGAGAGACAGACAGCCAGACAGTTACGGGCGAAAGTTGCCCTAGAATCGGCCATTTCCCAGTTCTTCTGACAAGTAAGACTCAATAACCAAAAATAACGATTATCTACAACAAACATACTGAGGGCAGGTTATCCGTTTTCATACTATTATACTAAACTTATCAGATTTTAGTTTTTGTTTAATCCAATGTTTTTCTGGTCATCTATATTTCAATAACATCATTACCGCGCAAACATTCATGCAAATGCGTCACTGTCATATTTCATTGAAATAAAACTACAGATCTTTAACTGTTCTACTAAAGTCATTTAAAAACCGATTAAAATTTCTGTCCGATAAAAATCCACACACAAAACCCAGCATGTCTTCCGCATTGAAAGCTAGTTTCGACAAAGTGTTTTCACTCTTTTTAACTATGTCTCTTTCTGCCGAACAGTCATCTATAATAAATAGAGACTTGCGTTCCTTCAAACATATATAAAACTGTATCTAACCACACTCACTACAGTTCCATTGCTAGGCTTAACAAAAAATATGTCCATCATCTGTCCATATAACCTCTATCATGATATGCATATGTTCCCTACGTGTTGAGGCAGAAAAACAAATATGATCAAAATAATTAACGTAATAAACTGTTTTGTAAACAGGTTGAGGATAAAATATTATTTTTCACACAACCAGTCTGCCCGACAAATAAATGACAGATGAGGTGTTTTTGTACAAAAAGTTAACTGCACCATAGTTTTATAACAGACCTTAATCAAACCGGTTATTTTTTTAACATGTCCACTGTCAAAACTAGTGTCAGTGTAAAAAAACCCAATTGAGGCCTAAATGCCGAAAGAATAATCCAATTCAGTTCTGTAAATTTTTTTTCTATTAACAACTATTGATTTTTATGCTTGTTGTTAAGACCTTAATATCCTCGCCATGTGAAGAATTACGACGGTAACTTTAATATTTCACTGTCTAAGTTTTGCCAGCTAATTAGAATTCCTTTTAGAAGACCCGACCACTAATGCCCACAACCCCATCCCTCTATTACATCTTTAAGACAGAAATAATCAAATATTATTGTGAACGTAGTCCTCCAAAATTCATTTGCTGAATGACCTGTAAATTTTAGAGCCTCTATCAAAACTGATTCTCATCTGTGGAGTATGTACTATGATTTATACCCATACGGCTTATTCAATCTCTTTCTGACTATTTCCTCGTGGCATAAGACTTACATGTAAGGGCCAGAGTTGAATGCATTTTCTGAAACTTTTTTGGGGGGGGCGGCTAAATATGTAAATGGTCTTATGAATTGAAATTTTATTTCCCAATCTAAATATGGTTTCTAAGTGCCATTGAGGTCAGTTTTGTGCGGGGGGGGGTTCGTTTGTATTATTTCATACTGACCAACATTATTGTGCTTCTAGATTGCGCAGCTGTTCTAGTTTAGGAAACTTTTACTGTCACAGAACCTCTTTGCGTTAAATCACCATCTTAAGTGTACACAAACCCAAACAATGTGCCTGATCTCACCGTTCTGTTTCAATTCTTCCCGCAACGTCTTGCAAGGACTTTAATTCTAAGGTATTACACCTCCAGCGCTAAAGTAACTCCTGGTTCTTCTGGCCACAACGCTACATTATTATTTTAGTAGCGTATTATTTTATTTCCAAAATCAAAGTGGCAGGTTATCACATTTTTACGACTTTCCCCGTTTTGTCTTTGATATTTTATATAAATTGATCCACCCTCCCACAAACTAATCTATTTAAACTGTAAATAAGGGAATTGTATAATTTCATAATCGCAATATGCAGCTTTCCCTGACGGAGAGGTCTTAAAACGTTGAGGGCCTACCATCAAATAAGTTTTTCATCAGTGCTTAGCTCATCCAAATGAACATAGAGTAATGAATGGTATGCAAGATTGAGCGGGACTCTCCCCCTCAAACGTAGTTTCATCTGGCGAAACACTAAACTATGATGGTTAGATGCTAGTTGTAAAGCCTTAGCCTTTTAAGCTAGCTCTTTATCAAAATCGTATATTGCTTCTTCAGTTGATGTTAATATTGTATTTAGATTTGCAT
Source organism: Conus ventricosus (assembly GCA_018398815.1). Classification (NCBI taxonomy): domain Eukaryota; kingdom Metazoa; phylum Mollusca; class Gastropoda; order Neogastropoda; family Conidae; genus Conus; species Conus ventricosus. Next base: position 121,325,393 of record CM031598.1, on the reverse strand, counting down.
TTTAAGTTTAAGAGTAATGTCAAAGTTAAACAATTGCTTCTTTTAGTCGAGCAAAACCCTTAATAACCAACAGTATTGTTAAACTGTATAACGACCGTTTGTTCTCGCTTTACATCAATTTGTAAATCTAAATATACCCCCTTGGCTTCAGTTATATTAAACCATACGACTTTGTAAATATTCATGGAGCGCGACGTTTAGGCCCGCAAATGTTAACATAGCATGTTCTAAAACGAAGGACGGATCTTGAGTTGTTTAATGTTACAAACAATTTTTAAAACAAATTAAAAATAGTGCTATCAAAGTATACAGATGCAAAATATTCTGTTGGGTCCGACACTACATCCCTAAAATATATAGCAAACAGATAGCACTTGACATTTCTGTGACCCAGACTGCTCTTTTCATAAAAAGGTTAGTGACTCATTTGAATGATGCAATCATAACCCCCTATTGAAAACGAGGGCACAACCAAAAACGGTGGTTTAGTCATTCCGAATTCGTTTTTAATCAGAACCAGTTAAACATTGCTGTGTTTTGTGCAACAACTGGGTGTGGAGTGTCGTGTATGCTAATCATTTAACTCATCCTGATCCTTTGTGAGGTCGTGGTAGCAGATTTCATTTTTATTACACCTTCAGAACGTATTTTGACAGAACTGCAAGCGCCATTACCGAAATGACAAATCGTTTAAATCCATTTCAGCAACATAATAGACATGAAGCTATTTGACAGATCTGTAACGAATTCAATATTAACATCAGACAGACATTAGACAAAAGTTGACTTGATCATGGCATAGGCACTCCCATATTTTCGGGGCACGCAACAGAAAGGTATAAATAAGATCTTGAAACCTCCTTTCAAATTGTCAGCCCTGTCCATAGAGCAAGACAATAAAAACAGCATGACAACATTTATCTTAGACACTTTCTAAGGGCCTACTAGGTCGGGAATAGAACGAATAAACGACTCTATCGAACTTACTATTGGTAGTATATGCTAGTGTCCGCAAGCACAGGCAAGATCGATCCATAACTGATTACCAGACTCTGGCTTTGACGCCCAAAAACTAAAAGAGAGATAAAACTTAGCAAGAATTTAGAGGACGCCATTAATACTACCATTGATTTACCATCAAGTATTACAAAGGTACCAACATGATTTACCAATACGCAAGAACTAAAGTAGACTTGAGCTGATGCACAGGATATCATGCGTGTCATTCTGACCTCAGACTCCAATAGGTACAATAATAAACAATAATAAATGAAATACTTATATGGCATGCAAAGTGAACATAAGGTTGGAAAACGACATAAATTCTGGGCCTGTAAATATTAACAAACAATAAAAGAACGCCCAAAATTAATTCACTAATCCCCGAAGTCGCAACCCCACAAGTCATAGAAGACTCACAAAGCTTGCGGACTTGCTTGTTCGCGATGACCATGCATAGAAAAGACATGCGCTTGATTTCTTTGGAATAACTGGCCTTGATTACCTTGTCTTTATTTTACAAAATAAAAAAACCAACTCTTAAGAACCTAATGCCCATAATTCACGGCCATAAAGCCATCTACTTATAGCATGCAGTAGGACAAAATACAGCAGACAATACTCCTAAAATAACCCGGAAAAGTAGGTCTATAGCTTTTACCGGCTAATTTTGAAAAAAAACGCAAGAAGATCAAGCATTATTTTTAACCCATGATATAATCAGGGGAGGCGATGCGCGAGTCCTGGACCTTTGACCTCCACCGCCGCCTGTCATTAGCCCAACACCAGCGTTCTAATGCAAAACCTAAGGCAGTATTATAACGCATACTAATGTGACTCCTTGCTCTCAAAACGCGTTTTATTCGTTTCTGCTAGCGTTGTGTCTTCGATATAAAATTATTTCGGAGATAGTAACTCTAATCTATTCTCTGAGATATCGTAACTTGTCTCGGTTAGTAGTCATCACTTCTATCATGCTGATCTATTCATGTTCAAGATATTTTAAGTCTTTGGCTATTATCATTCTAAAATAACAGTGCCCAAAGTTGTGAGCGTTCATCAGCCTCACGAGTGATTACTATTATATCTCTTTTATTGCCCATCTAGTTCACCTAGTTTTGCAAAATGTATGGTTAATTCGCCTCTGAAGGTTCTATAAGCAAAGATCAAGTGGCCTCTATTTCTCGCATGGGAGGTCGGTCGAAATGTCCGTGTGTATAGTCTTTAACGCTGTAACCTACAGAAGAAACTGGATTCTGCATCTATTACATATTATTAAAATCACCTGCTGATAGAATTAATTCTTTAATTTCCATGTATTTGCATTGGTTATCTGTCGGAGTCTATGCAGTGTGTATGAGAAGATTAGCAAACTTGCCTCCGCCCATAATTTTGGCCTAACAAGGCCCAAGGCGCTTTTGATCTTTCACACTGAGTCCTAATTCTAATTGAACCCATCTGGCTAAAAACATTGATGGGTCTATTTAGAATGTAAGCTGAACAAGAGAGATGTCATGTCGCTCTCACAAACAAATGTCATCATTACTTCACAATCCCTTAGGTCTATAAAATCGGTGTATCTTGGCCCCTAAACTATTGGTATAATGATCTGGCCTTACTTCTGATATTAGATACCGACTTGTTGGTAATGTAACTCCCGAATTCTCTATCATCCCAATGGCAATTGAGAGCCCCGAGCGATGCCGCTCCCAAGGGGAATCACTCATGAGTCGTCTCCACTAGTCAAAAACATCTAATATATCTTCATCTCAATGCCTGCCATGTTCTTTAATAATTAATTTGTTTTATTTGTATTATTAAAAAATGTTACATGCATATGGCTGATTCTTGACCCGCAAAGAAGACTGAAAGAACCCTTTGGCGTGAGAAGGAAATAAACGGAATAATTACTGTTCCAAATAATCCATCTACTAAATGATGCAGATCAAATTCTTACTGTCAATTACCGGGACCTAGGATCAGATGAAGTGATTGTGCCAGGCTCTGCGTCGTCCCTTACTATTACAAAATGGGGGGGTGGTACTATGAATCAACAACAGACACAAACAGGACAGTTGTCCATAAATTGGGGCGGGCATTGTTTAAGAAAATTCTAGTAAACTTTAGGGGCAAGAAATATTTTACATATACACAATGCAGACATCTTTTATAACCAATATCTATGATCAAATGGGCTAACCGGGAATGAAAGGACATGAACATTGCGTTTACAAGGAATAGAAACTTAAGACGCACTAAAACATAGAATAGGTGCCCGCAGAACAAAATGACGGCAAAAAGATGTGGAGTAAAATTATTGGCGTTGAAATCGCTTTCCAATACCCTTAGTTTAGTGTGAGTTGTTAAAAGCGCAAGCGGCCATACTTGCAAGTGAGCAATAAACTACAGACTGTCATATGAACTAACTTATAACGAAAACAAACTGTTATCAAACAACAGACACCGAAAGCAAAGTACAGCTTTTCTGACAACACATAGAGTTGACGATTAAGCAACCCTAAATTATTCAAGGCAGAGATGAGCACCAATATCAGTCAAAAATACATATCTATACGAACGAGTGTATTCATCATACAACAAATCCTAGAAGCAGGGCAGACACTATATGGAATATTAGTTTTAGCGTCTCAGCAAGATCGCATAAAGGTATTTTATTGCTGATGTGAAGATGAAGAACATCAAAAGAGGAGTGAAAAGTTTTTTTAAGTCCAAAAATAACGAAAGTACAATGTTCGATTGAGGGCAGTCCTAACAAATCTATCTAGCGGGCATCAACTTATCAGCATATTGCTGAAATAAGAAAACGGTATTAGGGAGAGGGTAGAGGTGAATAAAACACAGTTGACCTTGTGCTAAAGAACAACACCCTACACAGCAGTAAGACTGATGATTTTTAACAACACAATACGGTTTATGGATTGACCTAAGGACCACAGAGGATGAATATACAGTTGCATGGAAGCGGGAGAGCAGTGAGAGACGTAATAAACATTCAAATTTGATAAAGAATAAAGAAGCCTATAACCTGCTTAATGTACAATTGTTTTTAAAAATATGCGCAGCTGAATATTGAAATACAGATAAAAAGATATACAAAACTAAATTATTTTATTTATAAAAAAAGCATGTCCTGTTCAATGATATAACCTAATAGTGCCTACAGCGCCGCCAAAGAAGAGATAGCAGGCACTTCTGCTGGATTAAAGAAACCCTGAAGTTAAAAACCATCAGATAAACCAACAATACACAATATGCAGCAAGTACTAGAGCAAGTACCTTTCAAATACAGTCGCAAAACCAAACGAAGGTTAAACAGCTGCCTTAAATGCTGCTACATAATGTTTTAATACTGAGCACGACTATAAGCGCATCTAACAGCGGAACGAGTTGTTGGTCTTCTAATGCAACGGCATATGCGCACCCAGCTTTTACTCTAGGAGGTTTGTCTTATATGCATCTCGGCCTGTGTATCATTAGCCGAAGGTATTCTGCTAGCAAAAAAATAAAAAAAAAAAATAAAAACTAAACTCCAAAGTGCACACAGCAATGTGTAACAACCTAAAAACAGCTAAACATATTATCCTTTAACTGACAAACAATAAAGCCAGTAAGACTACAGAACAACACGGAAGTAATAATAATTAAATCTGTTAATCAGGCCGATTTTTTATGACTACCAACGACAAAAGTTTGATCTACAAAGAAAGGCTGTAGGTCATAGTGTATTACACAACAGCCAGACGCCGAGTAGATAAAAAAGGATGCTGTAAAAAAAGTAAACGAAACATTAACTCTGTTCTAAACAGCTCACAGAAACAACGCCAAAGGGTGTTTATACTTTAGTATAAGAGACCAAACACAAAAATGAACGTCGATAATATGGATCTGATTAAATTTATTTGTTTTTTTAATATAAATAATATTATGAGAAAGAAAAGAAACACAACATGGCTAATATATATGAAGTCACGACGAATTTAGAAGGAATCTCGAGAGAGAGCGTTTAACAAGAGCACTGAATGATATTGAATTTAAGGAAGATCATTAATCCAGCAAAACGTACGGCCCCCCAAGCGTAGAACATCTATTTCTCAATTTCCAGGAAAACTAACAATAGACCCCCAGTTAAAAGAAATTGTATAGCTTGTATAAATCGACTACATAAACAATAGAATGAAGTAAAGATCTAGATACTGGTGTCTCACTACACAATCAGACTATTCTTTCTCCATAACACTTACACCCGGTTTGTGCCAGACACTGCTTACACCGTTAGGACGCTGAGCGGCTGAAGAAGCCAAAAAGAGATGTGCTCATGGTTGGTCAGAGGCGAAGACATTAGAGATCAGATTAAAACAGGCAACTATATTGGCCGAGATTGTTGGTAGTTCTTACATCCCCTACCTCCAGCATAAGTTGCAAAAGATGCATAATACAAAAACATACGAATACAGCACAACAAATGTTAATATGTGTGAGTTCTTGTCAAGGCTGCATCACGCCGCCAAACACGCCGAGAGATTGTCTAAACTAATCACCCGTTACATCAATGATCAAAACTATAAGTGTGGGATCCTTATCCAGAATAGAGTAAGACCAAATTGATTCGTTATGAAGACAAAACAAACCAATAACTTGTATAATGTATAACACATGGTGGATTAGGAAACCAATTTAGGTGCCAATTAAATTTTCCAAGAACAGTCACAACGATTGGCGAGCAGACAAAAATCTGAAGACATACCTACAGATGCTTACACCAGCGAGGCTACCGCATTACACAATGATTCGAACAATGTATTAAACTAATGCAGCATGCTTCAAAGAATGGTTGGGGTTGGTAGGAAATACATAAACCTAAAAAGAAAAAAAAAAAATTCTGCAGACATTGTAGGGACACGAATGCATCTGTATTCAAGCCGCACAGCGAACATCAGAAACATTGGTATCGAGGCCCCAGTTGACTGTTAATACAGAACTAATAAACGCCGCCACCTGTATCTAAAGAAAGAAATAAGAACTGGAAAAAACTGCAAAATTCACCATAATGTAGTTTACGCAGACTTCGATCGCTTATGTATCCTTATGTAAAGGTGTCCAGTGCAGCCACAAAACATCAGACAAACGTTCTACATGAGTAAACAACACTTAGTTCATTTGCTTATTCAAATCGTTGTCAGGTCGGAATGCGCCCATTCAAAGTCCCCAAAATATATAGAATGGCAAATTGCCGGCAGAAAACTCTAGAACGCATGCAGCAATTTCGCAATGACAGAGTTCTAATAATCTAAAACTTATCTGAAATCATAATGACACCTGACGACCAACCACAGTATGCCTCAGCCACACATCGATTGATATAGTGGTTAGGCCTCAACAGACGCAGCGAATCCAACAGTAAAGAGACCATGATCACATTAGCGGAAAGTTCAGAGGAGCGGCGCATAACAATGCAAATCTCAACTAAAGTTTTGGATCCAAAGACAAGGAAGCAGCCTAGTATTCTAGTCATACTTGCTAGGTACGACTCCCACCTTATAATGAAAGCAGTGGACCTGTCCTTACAGGGTAGCATGCATTGCACAGTCCATCAGAAAGTACTGTGTTTCACTTAAATAACAAGTCATTTTTATGACTCTAAGAGCACACAGATGTTTCATTAGATCACCAGCCCTAGTCCTTAAGTCCTCCCACTAACGAATGAAATATTTATGACCCAGACGCTTGTTAAAAGGGCGTTTACCTATGATGAACATGAAAAAACAGTTGGGATAGGATTGACGAAAGAATACACTTCGCCTAAAGGTGCTTCTTTATTCTAGTCTTAGAGGAAAGGACATCATGACACTGATTACCATCATGCTCAAGATGCGTTGGCAAAAGTTAGAGTGTAAAACGATTGGGATACCTATACATGATGTCATACTTGATTGCAGATGTATGTTTGTTGGTGCGTACGTGCTTTGATAAACTATAAGAAAAGATCAGGCGAATTCAGTCCAATGTTACTTTCCTCAACTTTGCACATCCACGCAAGAATCGTCGCTGTAGATCACGTTCGGTGACACACTTGTCAAGAAAGAAGCCTCCGACATATTTATGTTGGCGGTGAGAATTTTCCTGGGTGACATTTACTGTGTCATACAGCTACAAAATGCACAGCCGAACTCACGCCTGGTCAGGCACTCAAAGCTAGTATGGTATTCTGTCAGTTCAAATAAGAACCTTTCTCATACTCCTCTTACTCCATTTCTTGCTCAGGAGTCCATGTGAGCTGGAGTTGTTATGACCTTTCTTCTTTTTTTTCCTCAGCTACACCCCCTGGGGTTTTTTAAAAATCTAATGGAAATAATAACGTTGCTCTCGCCTGCGTTCGTTCCCGATCTGTTGTTTGGCGTTCGAGACAAGCAGTGGGTTGGTTATCATCTGGCAAGAATTCCACAATAAAAAGAGAAGAAGAAAATCCTTAACCGTACCTATGCTTGAACTGAAGTTGTGTTCCTAATTCATGTCAAAAGATTTACTAACCAAGAGAACCAGAATACACACACAGCTAAGAAACACTTTGACCCGATCCTCTCCATCTGGACCAGGTGCAGCAAACGAAAGAGGGTGAACACACCCCCCCCACACACACACACACACACCTCCCAACACCCACCCGCCGACACATCAACACCTCCCACACGCACGCACGCACACCACACACACCACACACACACACGTCACGCACGCACGCACGCACGCCCGCACACACGCACGCCCACACGCACTCACGCACGCACGCACGACGCACGCCGCACGCACTCACACCCACACACACAGCACACACACAGCACACCCACACACACTGAAGACTGACAGACAACCAATTATTGCCAAATAAACTCATGGAAGTACACACACACACACACACCCACACACACACACACACCCACACACACACACCCACACACACACCACACACACAAACACACACACACACTGACTGACTGAACGAAACCAATTTATTGCCAGATTAACTCAGGGATATACCCACCCACACACACACACACACACACGACACACACACACACACACACACACACACACACACACACACAAGCCCGACACACTCATGTCTTTACAAGGTGTGAGGAGGCTGGTGCGCGCAAACCCCACACACACACACACACACACACACACATAACACACACACACACACACACACA